>JASTUB010000254.1:0-23690 GCA_031124825.1 Saccharomycopsis vini
AAAATAAAATAAAATAAAATATCTTTTCACCCATAAAACTATGAATCATCTTTTTTTTTTTTTTTTTTTTTTTTTTTTTTTTTTATCCCGTCGCACTTTTTTTTTTTTTGAATTTTTTTTCCTGGAATCGAAATGATATAAATAAAAAAAAAAAAAAAATGTGAAAGTGAAATAAATAGGAAAATTAAGTTTTCTATAAAAAAAAAGAAAAAAAAAAAAAAAAAAAAAAAAAAAAAAAAAAAAAAAAAAAAAACATTCCCACTATTTGACTTTCTTTTCTTTTGCTAATTGTTTTTTTGAATTCTTTTTTTGTAACAAGTTTTTAATTTCACTAAAAATACTGGTAACTGTTAATAATGCAATATAAATGGTGAAACCTGCAGTTACCAACACTATTGTTATGACCAATCCTTCATTTTCACGATAAAATTCTTTAGTCATGATTTTGATTTCATTAGAACTCAAATTTTCTTCTAATAACCATTTTTCATATGAGTTTTTTTTTTCAATTACGTTACGATTTTTTGGTTCATTGAAGTCAATTTCATTAAACACTTTTTCTTCATTTAATCTTCTAGTATCGGAAGTTATCCAACTTAATGGGTCATAATTTAGGGAAATTTTTTTGAAACTTTTTAAAGGGAGACCAAACGCTTTACTATGAGTCATGAAGAATTTTTCATCATCTGAAGTTGTGTCAAAAGAAGTTAAAATAAATGACATATAAGGAGTAGGAATTCTTTGTAAGATTTTTCTAATGTATTTATCATGAAGTTCGAGACGTTTGTTTCTATATTCATAACCGCCATAAGTTGGCAATTTAGGAAGATTAACAATAATGATTCTAACCTTTGTGTCGATGTATCTAGGTAATTGGTCGCCTAGATCGAGTTCTTCTTCATCAACATCGATTCTTACCACGTCCGAATCTCCACAATAGTTAGTTACTTGTTTAGTTACTCTTTCGAAAGTGATTCCATTTTCCACAAAAGGCAAGCCGATCACTGTCGAATCCATGTTTAATTTATGTTGTAAATTAAACATGATTTTTTGGTCATTAGCTTTAAAATCATCATAAGTGAGTCCTGGTTGATTTATTAAAATATATGCATCACTAGGACACAGACTAAACATTGAGCGGATCAATGATTCTAGTCTTCCACGAGGATATGGGTTTGGTCTTGGGTTTTCTATTTTTTTCAAGACATTCTCGATCAATCGTGTTGAAGATATTATGAATGGTGGGTTAGACAATTCTGATTTGTTATTGTTGTCGTTATCATCGGCAATGGTGACAGATATGTGCAACAAGAATGCCAATATATTCACAAAAATGAAGGGAAGTTTCATTTTTGGGTTGGTTATTTATTGATTTATTTATTGAATTTTAATTATTGTTACTCTTTGATAAAAATTAGATTTGAAATATGTACAGTAAATAAACTTGTGATCTTTTTACAAAAGAGTTTGCTTCTTTGATTTTTCTTTGATTTTTCTTTTTTTTTTTTTTTTCTCCAAAATTCTTTTTTTTTCTCATTTTTTTTTTTTGTTTTTTTTGTTTTTTTTTTTGTTAATTTTTTTTTTGGCGGAGAGTTTTTTTTTAATTCAATTCTTTTTATCAAATTTTTTTTGCAGATGTCAAGTTTCTTTAAATGTGATTGAAACACTTTTTATTATCATTATAGAATATAATAAATATATCTATTGTTATCTTTGATTTTGTAATATAAATTATTTAGTCATCACTTGTTTACAATAAAATGAAAATCAAAAAATCAAAAAAAAAAGAAAAAGAAGCAATCGTCTTTTTCTGTTTACAATTAATATAAGATCTATTTTCAACATGATGATGATTAAAGTATACAGATATGGATAAAAAACAATTATACAAAAAACTATTGGATATTAAGGCAAAATGGAAATATTTGTGATTATTATTTAACTTTATCACCTTTTTTTTTTTTTTTTCACATCAGTGTGTGTACCAGTACTAATTTTGTAGCATATTCTATTAAATAAATTTATGCGCCTAAAAATTGCTTGCGTTTCTTTTGCCCCCCTCCTCAACATGAATAATCAACTGATAAAATGACAGGACAAAAAGAATTTTTTTTTTTTTTTTTCTTTTTGGCAAAGAATTAAAAACATATATAAACGTAAACGAGATCGTTAAATATTATTCATTTTGTTGTATTCTTTTTCTTTTCTTTTTTACTATCATTATTATTATTATTACTACTCTCTCCATCAAACAACTCTAAAACAATTCATTAATTTGTCATATTAATTATATCTCCTCAAATTACAACAACATCAAAATGCTTCCAATTGTCTCAAGATCCGCTGTTGCTTCCTCTTCAAGAATCATTTCTAAAAGAGCAATGTCTTCTGGCTCTAGAAGTGGATTAGATCCTCAAGTTAAATTAACTTTATTCGTTTGTATCGGTACTGCAGTCACCGCCGCTGGAGCAATGACTAAATGGTATTACGATCAATCTCCAATGAAAAAAATCTTCAAAGATTATGAACACAACTTACATCACCATGCTTAATCAGCATCAGCTAAAACCAACAACAACAATAAAACCCCCCATTACTTGATGATTTATTTATCTAGCTTGGTATTAGCCATAATTATTATCAATAATTGATAGTATCAATTTTCTTTTCTTCAATTTTTTTATATTTTGATATTATTATCATGAATTACGAGTTTGCTTGCTTTTTTTATTATTATTACTATTATTCTTCTTCTTTTTAATTTCCCCCATTTTTTATTTTTTTTTTTTCTCTTACTAATGACAGACATTCAATATTAAATAAGTTTAAATTTATCTATTCCTAGTTGTTATATTCAATTTTCTCTTTATTTTATATATTCATGCTTCTTTCAATATTAAATAACTATTTCGTATTACAACCGATTTTGTAATTATATATATATACTTGGTTGCTTACATTGTTTTATTGAATTTATTAACCATTTATTATTTATGCCCTCCAATATTGCGCCAATGAATGTAATTTGTCAATAACAACTGGTAAAAATGCATTAACACTATCATTAATTAAATTTTGAAAATAAACAATCGCTTCTTCATCATTCATTTCTCCTAAAAATTTATCTTGAACTTTTAAAATAGAATTCTTGCTATCAATTTTTAAATCCGGTATGTTCCCGTATGTCATCAATTCAAGTAAATTCAAAATTAAATTGCTATTTTTTCTTAAAGTTAAAAAACAAATAAAACAATAATTCTTGAATTCTTCAAAATATTTCGATTGTAATCCTCCAAACCCATCAATAATTTCAATAGGTAATTTCATTAATGGAGGAAATGGTTTAGGATCTTTTCCTAAAATATACCCAAAATCAACATGAAAAAATTTCCCATTTTGACAAATTAATAAATTATCAAGATGTCGATCTCCAATCCCTAATAAATATGTTATAACACAATATCCTGCACATGATTTAACAAAATTATCCATGATTTTTGGATGAACCCCTTCCAAGTTTTGATTAGGATTATTATTCAAAGTATTAACTGCATCTGCAATACTAGCTTCTAAATTATTTTGTTCCATAACATTCTTAAATAATCTTTGATTTTGATCAACTTGTCGTTGAGTTTCTTCTTCTTTATGTGGCCCAAATGGATTCTCAGTCTTGAAAAAATTCAATATATTTTGATATTTCGTCAATACTTTATCCAACGTCAAATTAGGTATAAATTCAATCATCCCTTCATTAACATCCGTTGCCAAAATCTCATATGGATTTAATTTCAAATTCAAATTCTCATCTTTAAGTAATTTCTCAATCAATTTAATAATTTGAATAATTAATTGATCTTGACGTAAATCATCTCCAACTTTATACATAAATGAATAAGTGCCTTCATTTTGAGAACTAATCCCATCATCTTCATCATAATTCAATCCCTCATCATCATTCGATTTTAATACTCTGAATGTAAGTTTTAAAGGTGATAAGGATGATTTAAATACTGTACATTGCTCAGGAATAATACTTAAAATCTTCACATTTGGATTCAATGGTAATAATAATGGCTTAGTGTTTTTTGGATCAAAATACCGATATCCTGTTTCATTTTTATTCAAATATGATTTCAAATATTGTTGTTTTTCTGGGGTGGTTTTCTTCAAATTCTTGATCTCATTTGTCATTGTAGATATTTTTTTAACAAAATTAACTTGTTCTTGTAATATCAGAAGTTCCATTTCATTTCCTGTTAATTCAAATTCTTCCTCATTAAAACCACTTGTTTCATCATCATCATCATTATTATTATTATTTGAAATTTTAAAATTACTTTGTCCTTTTGAAAAATTTGATCCATCAAAAATTTTATTAACATTATTTTTAATCGCATTATAATATCGATTATCATTATCTTCCAAAATCGATCCATTTGTAATAGAAGAACTGACCCTATAAATATCATCTTTTTTAATCATAACCAGATTTCCAAGATGTTCTTCACTAGATTCTACTTCATTTATATCACTCTCCACAGAATTATTTCTTGAAATTAACCTCTTATCAATTTGCTTTATATTATCTGATGATAATTCCGATGCTTTCTTTTTGAATTTTCTTTGCTTGAAACTTTCCAATTTCTTCAAATGTTGCAAGAAAGTTTTCAAAATTTTTCTGAATACTAACTTCAACTTAAATTCATTTTCATTATCTTTTGATTCAAGTTTAACATACCAATAGAAATAATTACCAAGATATTTGTTATGAAGGGCTTTATAAATCAAAAAATTCGCTAATGGTGATAATAAATCATCCAAATGGTACCCTTTTGTATTTTCGCTTTCTTCATTATCATCTTCAGATGGCCCCATCTTTTTAAAAGAGCTATTACTATTTTTATTATTATTACTATTATTTTTTGTTTGTTCATTAGAGTTGTTGTATCTCAATGACTTGTATAAATTCATAAAATCTTCCTTGGATCCCATTGAAAGATCATTATTGAGGGAGTTAAGCTTAGCAGTAGAATCTTTACCATCAATCAAATTTGAATCATAAATATATTCATCAAATTTTAAAGCTTGAATAAGCTGCAATAAATATAGATTCAATTCATCATCTTTAAAATGTTTAAGGTTATCAACAGCAAAATTCCGTACCAAAGAATTATTATCAAAAATAGGTCCCAATAATTCCAAAGTATTGGTTAAAGAAATCTTCAATCTATTTATCATTAGATTATTTAAAATTTCTTGAATTTCAAAAATTTCATGATTATTCTCCCAATTTATAGATTTTAATAAAAAATTTAAAAAATTGGAGCTATTCAATGAATAACTATTTAATTTAAAATTATTAATCAAATAATATCTAAATTTGTAAATCAAGTTTTTTTCATAACTATTAAGCTGTCTAATTGAAGAATAATCTAAAATTTTATTCAATTCTTTCTTCAGTTTCAAATTTGGTTTCAAATTTTTGTCGGTCAACTTTCTATAATTAGAATTATTCAATGACGATCTCTCCAATTGACGATATTTAAGTTCTATTGGTTGATTATTATATTGTTCTGGATCATAAACTTTGAATATCGAAAATTTTGCATTATTATTAACTGTATCAACGTCAATCAATTGCTCAAAGGCTCGAGCATCATTATTATTATTATTATTACTATTATTATTATTATTTCTCGAGAACCTATTTTTGGAAAATTGCTTTTTGTCTGCAGCCAAACTGTTGCTTAAAGAGTTACTTTTACTATTCATTAAAGAATCATTCACATTAATAATATTCAAAGGATTTCCATTTTTACCAGCAATATAATTTCTTGTCTCGTAAGTAAAATCATTATAAATAATAGTCATATCAAAATTCACCAATTCAATAAATAAATTGAAATTATTAAGATTGTTTTTTATTAATTTCTTGTTTAATTTCTCGATTTTTTTAACAGCCAATGCATTCATCCAATCATTTGAACAATTACTATTATTATTATTATTGTTGCTACCAGGATTTATATTATTATTGTTTTCGTTGGTTTGAACTGATTCATTAGACAAAGTCTCCACTTTCTTAAGTTTGGCTTGTAGATCTTCCAATTGTTTTTCATATTCTGGATTTCTTATTTTTAATGAAAATCTTTCTGGATTAAGCTTGACTCGTAACAATTGATGACCTTTTTTCAAGCTACCGTCCTTTTGATCAAATAAGTCTATTGTACAATCACCAAAAAGGGTTTTTGTATTATTCACATACTCATACAATTTGAAAACCAATGTAGATTCTAAGGGAATTTGACTATAATCTATTGGTAAATTTAACCATTGGTTGAAGACTCTTCTATAGGATGTATTTGTTTTGTACATTCTTGAAGCTGCTGACGTACACGGCAGAAGCAGCCTTTGAGATTGAATTGTGAAATCATGTTCTTCATTGATATAATCACCTTCACCATATTCAAAAGATGTATAAGTTGTTTGAACAGGTAAAGTTAAAGGAACATTTCCGTTGAATAATTGTACCGTTATAAATAAATCCGAATTGTATTTAATCTTTGATAAGGTCTGATAAACTTTTGGGTCACTGATTCGCTGTGATTGCGAATATAATTTCTCAAATTGTCCTTCTAAAGCTAAAATTTTGAATTTTAAATTGGTATCCAAGTCACTAGACAAGGCAAAGCTTGTTGCTATTTTATTCATTTACTATTATTATTGCAGTATTTCAGTATATCTATCTTATGCTTGACTATCCTTCCCCGTGGATGTGATCCTTTGTTTCTATTTTGTTTTTTCTCTACTTGATTTTTTTTTAGTTTTTTTCTAGCCGCCCCCAACCAGCGATGCGCTTTATCTATCAATCTGTTATTATTATTAATTAGCCTGTATATCAATGAAAGCATTAGCAAAGTTGGTTTTTCCCCTCCTTTTTGTTTCGACTTGAGTGACTGAGAAAAAAATTATTTTCTCCTAACTCTTATTATTAAATATCATTGTCAGCTATAGTTGTTAAAACAGTTGTTATACTTCCACGGAGATAATCAATAATGAAATATAATTATACAGAAAGATAAGACGCTTCACCCGAAACAAAAAAAAAAGGAACTTAATAACTTTTGAAGGTACCAACCTGATCATTGGTAGTATTTAAATTTCAATCAAACTTATGGTCTTACAGGTGAATAGATGGTGTGGTTGGCAGTGAAGTTGATATATTATCAACTTCAATGCACAATATGTATATTAGAGCAAATTAATGCTTTGATCACGCACCGGGTAATACTTTCACTGATGATTTTTCTTCTTTTTTTTTTTTTTTTTTTTTCTCTCAACTGTTGGAAAGGTTTGCAAAAAAAAAAAAAAACACTAGTTTGTCAAATCTTAGTTTCACAAAGAGAAAAATCAAAAGATTTCGAGAAAGATCGCCTCGTGCTCAAAAATAGATAAAGCATTAATTGAAAAAGGGGGAAAAATGTTCAGATCTTTTAACCCAGTCACCAAAAGATCTACCAAAATCTGTTTAGATATAGGAAAAAAATCAAGATCATTGCACACAATACCTGCAATTGAACTTGTTGATGAAAACAAAAACCAAGGTATTTCTGGATTATATTCTTCAGAAGGATTACAAAAAGCTTGGTACTCAAGAGCTCAACATTATGTCAACAATTTGAATAAAGAAGATGTTGAAGATGGATCTTCTAATTCTTTAGAGGGAATAATTTCTAAATTTTACAGAGAACCACTCAAGAAAAAATTATACGAAAATGCATCATTATTATCAAACACCAGATTTGCTATGGAAACTATAGCTCCAATTAATACCACTAAAAGACCAGATTTGGCTACATTACCTGAACAACAAGCTACTGTCAAAGAATTGCTTAAAACACCAGTCTTAGAATCAGAAATCTCGATAACTAATGTTCCAGCTAATGCCAAATTAAGAGATTGGATACTGGAATCGTTTGGTTCAATAGTACAATTCAAAACTTTACTCATAAATTCAGCTATGGCCGTTAAAGGTGATGGATTTGTGTGGTTAGTTGTGGAGAAAGAATCTGGTAGACCACCAGTTTATAGAACAATGTACGTGATCAATACTTATGGTTGTGGTCAACCAAATTCAAATTACGCCAAGCATTTGGCTAACATGAAAGCTTTACAAAAAAAAATGGAAAACGAAGGTAAAGAAACAACAGTACAAAGTCTATGGCAATCATATTCTCATGGTGAATCCTTATATAGTTCTGTTGAAGAAGCTTCTGACGTTCATCATGCAGCTAAAAAAGATTTCCTTCCAGTTTTGGCCTTGGACGTTTCTCCAAAAGCCTACTTGTACGATTATGGTGTGTTTGGTAAAAAACAATATTTGGAAAGACTTTGGGAATCTATTGATTGGGATAAAGTTGCTGCCAGATTACCTAACAAAGCTCCACAACCTAAATTCGATTCAAATGCTTTTTTCAGTTAAGCAGATAACTGTTTTTTTTTAAAAAAAAAAAAAAGAAAGGGAGTGCAAGGTAGATCTATATTAAAACAACAAAAAAAAAACGATAGGACAATAGAATATTTACTGTAAATAGACATTGAATCCACTTGTGTGTTATTTCATTTGAAGCTTGTAAGAATAAAGAGTATCGAAAAAAAATATATATATTTTTTAGTATAAATTAACAGCTAATCATGTGTAGTGAATTTTTAGTAGTTAAGTTAAATTATCATCATAAAAATAATTTACAGGAAAAAAAAAAAAAAAAAAAAAAAAAAAAAACACTTCTCATAAAGTATAATAAGCACTATTCATACCTGATACTGTTGTTGTGTGGGATCCAGCAATTACGTAATTGTTTACGTAATTTTCTCTCGAAATTTTTTTTTTTTTTTTTCCAAAAAAAATTTTTTTTTTCTCATATAAATAGTGGAAAAAAAACAATTTTACACTTTCTTAAAGCTCATTTAATTTTTTTTCTTTTCCTCTCTTTAGCATTTTATTAACCTTCTGGAATACCTAGCCGTAAAAGTACTCTCCCATCTTTTAGTTGAGCTTAAATGGCCGAAGGAAGAGTAAAAATTATGATCCCTTTAATAATATAATTTCGATCAATAAAAATCATTAGTCCTTGTGACTTATAGTTTTTTTTAATAATCTCGTTATTATTTCGCTTGGGGATTACATATTAGCTCTCTGGATAAAAAAAGAATTTCATTCTTATTGAATTGTTCTTTACTTGAGTTTTTAAAAACTTAGAATCGTTTCTTAAGGTAGGTGTACAAGTGACGTTTTCATTTTTTTTATTGAACGTTTGTGTTTGGTCGAATAGAATTATGACCTATATACGGAAAAAAAAAATGTGTCTTTAAATCACATCACTCATAAAATTTTTGCTTGTCGTAAATACCAAGCCATATAATTATGTGCTATCTTTTACACTGGAAACTCGCATTCTTGTAGTTTAGTCTTATTACATTATCAATTTTATTATAACAATGTTGAAATCAATTGTACTTAGTTCCATCAACCAAGTGCTTGTTCAATCTTGAAGAGTAAAAAAAAAAGTGCGTCGAGAACTTTTTCTTTTTTTTATAACACACACAGTAAAATGACTAGGATGCAGTTTGCCATCAATCTAATTAGTACTATCATTCAAAATTTGTCAATTAAACAAGCACATACAATTAAGCCGAAATATAACACAATGTCCTCAAAAGCGGTTGTTCCCTTAGAATCTGATCCTACAATATTCACAAATTTAGCCCATTCGTTGGGTCTTTCCTCTCAACTCGAATTCACCGATATTTATTCCATAACCGATGATGATCTAAAATCATTTATTCCTAGACCTGTCAAATCCATTATTCTCCTATTTCCAATCGACACAAATTATGAACTGCTAAAGTCTCAAGAAGATGCAACCAAATATACCCCAATATTTGAAAATGAACAACAACAGCAACAAGAAATTGTTTATTGGTTTCCTCAACAAATTAAAAACGCTTGTGGATTATACGCTTTACTTCATGTAATAACTAATATTGTTAATAATAAAGAAGGAGATTCTAAATATCAATTGACAAAAGGATCAAAATTGGAACAATTTATGGAAAATTTGAAAATTCATAAAGATTATCAATCAAGAACTAAAATGATTGAAACTTTGGAAAATGAATATTCAAACGCCGCTCAAGATGGTCAAACTGAAGCTCCAGTTGCTGAAGAAGAAATTGATTTACATTTTATTAGTTTTGTATTCAATGATAAAGATAGTTGTGTTTATGAATTGGATGGTAGAAGAAATAGGCCAATCAATTTGGGGAAAAGTACAACTGGTGGCGATTTGTTGGATGATAAATGTGTTATTGATAGAATTCAACAATATATGGACGTGGTTACTGAACAAAATAAACTTAAATTTAGTTTAATGGGTCTAATTGGTTAATCAATAATACATTTTTTTTTTTTTTGTTTATTAGTATTTGGTGATGAAAGAAATTAATAATTGATTATATATAATACATATAGGTTAATGGAACAGAATATTCTAAAACAAAAGTAGAAAAAGCACAAATAAAAAAGCAAACAAAATGATAAAAAAAACAAAACAATAATGATTTTATAAAAGCTAAATACCCAATGAATTTTACGAATAGTTACAAACACCTTATGTTTTTTTGTTTTTTTTTTCTACGATATTCTTCATTGCACCTTTGCAAAACAGAAATAAAGCAGACCTAGAAATGTAATGGAGAAAAAAAAAAGAGGAGTAATGGTTAGTAGTAAGAATCAATCTGAAGAAACCTTTGCTTGAAGATTAAAAGACATCGCCAGTATCATCCAAGTTAGACCTTTGTTGAAGTAATTGTGTTCATAGATTGCAAGGTAACAATTCCATTGACATTATGACATTACATCATTTGAAGACCATTTCTAATTTTGTTCTTTATTTTTTTTTTTTTTTTTTTTTTTTTATTTTCCAAAAATTAAAGTTGCCCCTTGATATCAACCTTCTTGAAAGCTTTATGGTACAAGCCTGCAATACGTTCTCTGGCAGCATGGAATTCAAAATAAACAACATATTTGTCATCTTCATTTTCAGCTTTAATTTCTTGTTTACTAACAAAAGGATGTAAGCCATTTTTTTCAACAAATGAGCCAAAAAGTTGTGGTAATTCAAATCTTAATTCTTTTTGTAAATGAAGGATTGTCAATTTTCTATAACTTTGTGACATTATGAATAAAGTCTTGATACGAAATTTATCAACTATTATTTCTAAAAATTTTATGAAAATGTTGAATAATCCTTTATAAGTTCTTGACTTGTTTAATTTGACAATTTTGGTATAATTACGGAAAAATTGATAATAGTTATCAGAACTATAATGATCAAAAAATCTTAATGAATAATCAATAAAAGCGCTGCTCATCCTTGTTTTGACACGTTGTTTTTTGACTTCAATGTCATTTTTTCCATTATTATCACCTTCTTCTAAAATTTCACACATTTTTAATTTAAGAATTTGAGGATAATTTCCAATCATCATAAAATAAAGAATGCTATAACTTAAAAATTCCAATTTGTTTTTACCTTCGACCCCTTTGTTTTTATATAATACTTTTAATTGATTTTGGCATTGATTATACTCACCCATATCGCCATTTTCAATTGCAAGTTTAGCATGTGTTTCATATACTTCAACGGCAAAATCATCATGAATTAATTGAACAACTAAATCTTGTCTAATAGATTTAAGTTGATCACAGATATAAGTGTATTTAAGTTGATCATCAGTTTCATATTTATTCAAAACAAATGGTAAAGATTTTTTCAAAACTCTCAAAGGTCTAACTTTAAATGGATCTGGTTCTGAAGTCAATCTCAAGTAAGATTTTTCCAACTTTTGACAAAAGCCGACAATTTTTTTATCTGGATGGGCTGGAGTTGATTCTTCATTGGATGGAGGAGGAGGAACATATTTCAATTCACGTTCAAATCTTGCACTTCTTAATTGTTTACGGGATTCAGAATCAAAATCATCATTCAATGATGCTTGTGAGACGAATGATTGATTTGGTTTAATTTTATCGTTTTTATTATTATTGTTTTTGTTGATTTTCTCATTATTTTTCTCGTGCTTATTGTTACTTTTATTTTTGTTTTTATTTTTAATGTTATTAGTGGTGGATTTATCATCCTGCTGCTGCTGCTGTTCTTTCTGCTGGTAATCATCAATTATATTTTTATTAGTATCATAATCATAATTATTATTATCCTTTTTATCATTCTTAGTTGTAAGATTTGCATAGTAATCATTATTATTTTCATAGTAATCAGTATTATCTTGATAAGTATCATTAATATTTTCATAAGATTTGCTAGTATTAGTATAGTAGTCATCGTTATTTTCATAATAGCTATTATTATAGTAATCATCATTATTTGTTTCGATATTATTGCCAGTAGTATCATAAGCATAATAATCATCAGCAGTTACAGTAGCTAGAGGAGGAGAAGAAGGAGAAGAAGGAGTAATACTTAATCTACTTCTTTTACTTCCTCTCTCACCAAACCCAGGTCCTGTTGGAGGGATGAAAATTCTTCTTTTCTTTCTCTCAACAGCACTAGCGCCACTGCCACCACCACCATAAGCTTTATTAAGAATATTACAAATCAAATCTAATTCAACTTTGGGGTTGAAAATTGGAATTTCTTGTTTAGACCAATCATTAGTTTGAAGTTTATCTTCTAATTTCGCTTTTTCCACCAAAGTTTTAATTTGTTGAGTTAATTCAGATCTTTTTGCGGCGGTAAATAATCTTTGATCGGCACTTCTAAAACATTTTTGAGTAAAAGCGGTTAAAGCTGGAGGAAGAGGATCTGAAGCTTTAGACTTTGAAGTCATAAATATTTTTTGTCCTAACCTTGTCGGTTGAACTTCGTTGTAACGTGGCATAGTAAATAATAATTACTGTCTGTTTGTTGTCTGTTTTACTGTATATACTGTAAAATCGAAGAAGGGAGAAGAAAAAATAATAATCTATTTTGTTTGCAAAAGGACTAGGAAAACAAAAGCACCCACAAAAACACCAAAAAGAGAAAAAAAAAATAAGTCTGTTAGAATGATATGGAAATGGATTCAGTGATAATTGACTTGATTGAATGGGTATTAATCAGCTTACTTTAAAGGTATTATTTTCAACAAGAACAAAAAAAAAAAAATAAAAAAATACTTGATGGACAAGGAGAAAAAAATTGGAGGGTAAAAAAAAAAAAAAAAAAGAAAAGGAAATAAATTGGGGAACGGATTTCCTATCAGGAATTCGACAGGACGGTGATCGTACACACAGCTTACTATATACATATTTACATTTAGAAAACTTCTTAATATCTACAACTTAATATATTTAACAAACATGAATTAAATGCGTAAATTATAGTAGATTATAATTGTAATAAAATAGATAGGAGAGAGAAAGAAAGAAAGGAAAAATAAAAAATAAAATAAAAAAGGTCGTACAAAAGAAAATAAACATCGCTTATTGAAGCAAGTCTTTAGCATATTCTCTAGATTTTTGGATTAACAAAGCATCAGCCAAAACCAAAGCGGTCATGGCTTCAACAATTGGAACAGCTCTTGGGACAACGTTTGGATCATGTCTACCTCTAGCTTTTAACACACCGTCTTTACCTTCATAAGAAGCGGTTTCTTGTTCTTGGGAAATGGTTGCTGGAGGTTTGAAAGCAACAGAAAAATAAATGTTTTCACCATTAGAAATACCCCCTTGAATACCACCAGAGTTGTTAGTTTTAGTTCTAAATCTTCCAGTTGAAGGATCCAAATAAAATGGATCATTATGTTTAGAGCCTCTGATTGTAACCCCATGGAAACCTGAACCAATTTCAAAACCTTTAGTAGCAGGAATAGATAACATAGCATGAGCCAACATTGCTTCTAATTTGTCAAAAGCAGGTTCACCTAAACCAGTAGGCAAGTTTCTAACCACACAAGTGACAACACCTCCAATAGAATCATGAGAATCTCTTATTTCTTCGACGATTTTTGTTGCTTTTTTGGCAACTTCTTCATCTGGACATCTAATTGGATCAAAAGTATCGACTTTTTCTCTTGTAATTGTTTGTAATAAATTTTGGAAACTTTCAGAAGTTGGGTCTCTATTAATAGAAGCATCACCAACTGCAGAAACAAAGGCAACAATTTCGACATTATTAGCTTTTTTCAAGAATTTTTCGGCAATTGCACCAGCAGCAACTCTACCAATGGTTTCTCTGGCACTAGATCTTCCTCCACCACTAGAAGCTTTAACTCCGTATTTTTGTAAATAAGTGTAATCTGCATGAGAAGGTCTTGGATAAACATCAGTTTCTGAGTAATCTTTTGGTCTATGATCTTCATTTAAAACAACCATTCCAATTGGAGTTCCCAAAGTTTTACCATTTTCGGTACCACTTTGAATGGCAACTTTGTCCTTTTCATTTCTTGGAGTGGATAATTTAGATTGACCTGGTCTTCTTCTAGTCAATTGAGGTTGGACATCTTCTTCAGTCAAGTCCATTCCTGGTGGAACCCCATCGACAATACAACCAACAGATTTACAATGTGATTCACCATAAGTGGTTACGCCTAAAGATTGTTAGTTTCACAAACGCTATTATGGATGATGATGATGATGATGATGATGAAAGAAAAAAAAATAATGAAAAACTGAGTTCAACTTACGGAAAAAGGTACCGAATGAAGACATTGTTATTATTTTTATTATTTGATAGTGTTGAAAATATAAATATTATAAATCAACTAAATAATCTTTGATATTTTAAAAAGAGGAAAAAAAAAAAAAAAATAAAATAAAATAAAATATCTTTTCACCCATAAAACTATGAATCATCTTTTTTTTTTTTTTTTTTTTTCTTTTCTTTTCTCATCCCGTCGCACTTTTTTTTTTCTTGACTTTTTTCTCCGGAAAGCGGACGATAATCAATAACAAAACAAAAATCACATTCCAGAGGTTCAAATCAATTTTTTGAAAGAAAAAATTGAACAAAAAACGACAGTCATTCCTAATATCTATAAATAATGTAGTAATTTCAGATATATACATGTATCAAGTTTTTTTTTTTGTTAATATGGAAGTGAGCTTGCGTGTATGTTAAATTATGTGTATTTATGTAATAATGTGGTTAGAAATTACCCGGGACATTATTTTTGACCTGCCAAAAAGCAGAGCAGAGGATAATTGAGTATTTATTTTTGTTACCTTCAACTACGTCTCTCTGACGAAGAAGATATATTTCTGCAAAGAAAAAAAAAATGAACATATACGAATAATGAAAACCAATTTTTTTTGACGGGTTTTTTTTGTAGTATGAATAACTAAATTTAGTATTTTTGCTCATCATATGCATGAATCTGTAACTATGGCTTGAAATGAAAAAGAACGCTTATAAATGGCTAAAATTGTGGGGTGATAGATATACAAAACAGTCTGTGACAAAAATCAAGTGAATGAAAGCCAAATGGCATTCCATGGAGAATAGTATATATTTATATTACATAAACAACAGAAGAGCAGTTAATAAAAAAAAAGTATACAATAATATATCAGATAGTGCCTACCAGTTCTTATAAGCATCCAACACACTGGGATATTGGCAAAAGCAACAAACGTTAACAAATACAAGTAAACAACTAGCATACATTTATAGATTCAAACAACTCCTAATAAGGACATTTGTTCCGTTCCTACTAAATTGAATCTCTCGACATGATATATAAAAATGGTTTGTTTCAATCATTGGTTTGTTCTCAATTTTTTTTTTTTTTTTTTTTTTTTTTTTCACATTTAAATGGCTCGTACATTTATGAATTAAACTATATACTAAATAGAGGGTCAAGCCTAACAAGGTCATATAATAACAAAAATCAATGGTAGAATTGATATTAACGAATATATCAATATCAAACAAAACCTTCAAAGTATAATCAAAATACTGAATCAAAATAAGGTAATAAAAAATAAAAGTAAGTAAGGTTTCTTGAAAAGGACCCTAGTAAGAAGAAAAACAACAAAAAGAAGAAAAGGAAAAAATTAAGAAAGTGGAAAACTAATTCAAAAATTTCTAACAATCATAGAGTTCAATGAATGTTCTTAATGATAGATTTATTATCTCTGTTGGATCTTAAAGAGTGATGCATGCATTAAATGATCCCTAAGAATAAAAAAAAACCTAGTCTGATTTTGTACTTTGACCTTTTTCCAAAATCACATTTTTTTTTTTTTTCAACACAGAAAACTAGATTTATATTCAAATCTATACTTATATATATATGTCATGATATATAAACAGTCATTATTTTCTCACTTTATTATTTTATTACTTTATTATTTTCTTATTTTATTATTTTATTATTATTTATTTTATGTTTTGTTGGTGTGATTAGTTACGATTGAGATACACGTGATTAAAAAACCCAAATTGCAAATTTTCAATTTTGTTCACAATTTAAAATCGACTACTTTACCCAACAATTATTATGTCGAGGAAAAAAAAAAAAAAAAAAACATACAATTATTATATTATTTTATTAATTTAACATAGTAAAATTAAAGACCTATATTAATATTGGATTAAGTATTGCAAATAACCAATAATAATATAAACGGTTAACATCATTAAAGGTTCGGCCCCATAGAGAAAGTGCACACGACTTTATTGAGAATTAATTGTTTGAATATTGATATTTTCAATAAATAAAAAGTATTAATATACATTTAGATTCATCTATATTAAGTTTAAAATAAATATATGATTTATTATCTTATTATTTAATTATTCATCATGTCTGAAACAAAAGATTACACTTCATCATTCAACTCATTCAAAGAAGAAGTTGATCAAAGATTTATTAAGATTGAATCAACTGTTGAAAAAATTGAAGAGAAGTTAGAATCTCACAACAAGGAATTTAATGAATTAAAGGAAATGATCAAAAATTTAACTAACCTTGTTGTAGATAAAGATAGAAGTAGTCAAACCACTATTTCTTCTCAAAAATAGAAATGTCAAGGGTTGAAAAATTAAAGGAAGTAGTTATCCGACATCCAAAGAACAAACGAGAAGAAAAAAGAAATTTCTGAAAAAAAAAAAAAAAAAATAGTGCATCAAGATAAGCCTTGGGGGCTCTAAGTTCTCAAACCCTGTAATACGAACAACCATACATAATAACATTGATCACTAATCATATTTTTACAAATCAACATTACAAGAATGTCGTTAGATGAAGTTGTATTCATGTATTTTATTTTATTTTTTTATTATGTTTTACTTATCGAGGTTTGTATGTGTGTGTACTCTTGCTTTATTTGCCTTTTGTTTGGAATCTTGTGTTTCAATCACCGAGATACATGACATATGTAAATTATTCCTTTATTACCAAATTTTTGCACCCCACGAAATTATTTCCAATTTCGAATATTAGGTCTATTTTTCTTTTTTTTTTTCAAAATTGAGTCAAGTGAGATGTTTTTTAATGTCCAGCCCATTTATCCTATTACTGCAAATTTCGGAGATTAGATAAACGGTATTTTGTAGTATTTGTTGAGCAAAAATTGCCCATTGGAGGGTGGGAGAGGGGGTGGTTATAATTTAAGGTTTTGAAATTTGCGGAAAAGCAAAATTAAAAAAATAAATTGTCAACCGGTGCGGCGTATGCTTTTATTTTCTTTTTTTTTTTGAAAAGATGTTCCGGGATGGCAGGAATCGGAGATAATCTAACCTTTTTTTGTAGGGTCTATAGACCCTTCTATAGTCAGACAATCAATCAATCGCCTCAAAAAAAAAAAAAAAGAAAAAAGAAAAAAGAATTCTTGGCGGGTTTGGTAGCACAAAAATAAAATAAAAATCATGGCTTTTACACTTTGGCTAGCCGCCAACTACAACTACCACCTTGTAAACGCTGATACAATTTTAAATTAAAATAACATAAAAATATCAATCAATAAAATGGTGGTTTAAAATAATTGATATACATTTATAGAAATCACATCCAATCTATTATTGAACTGTTTTTTTTTTTTTTTTTTCAAAGAAGAATTTTCTTTTCTTTTCTTTTTCTCTTTCCTGTATTCAAATGAGTTCTATAATGTTGCATACAATTATCTTGTCTCGCAAATCGACTCTCACAATTTGGAAATGGGCAAACGTGTTTTCTTTCGCCAGTATGAATTCTCGTGTGACGTGCCAAATGACCCGACGTAGTAAAACATTTATCACAACTCTTGCATTGATATCTTTTACTCTCTTTGACTTCACTACTACTGGCCTTTGATCTTTTCAGGTTGAGTGAACAAAAAGATTTGGACACTTTTGGTGATGAGCAACTGGAAGATGACGCCGAAATAGATGAAGAATAAGAAGAAGGCCCTCCGTCATTTTGGGAAATATTAATAGGTATTTGTAAACTAGTATGTGAAGAAAATGCCGATAACGAAGCTGTGGTAATAATAATATTATTATTATTATTAGTAGTAGTAGTAGTAGTAGTAGTATTAGAAGAGCGGTATATTGTAGGCTTCTGTAGATTCAAACCTTGTGTTGCTGGTTTATTATGGTTAACTATATTGTAATCAGAAAAAGAACGTGGCAGAGGAGAACTTTGACCCGACATCTTGATTAATGGATGTTTGACCAAAATTGGGCTGTTGTTGGATGATAACGATGATGAAGATGTAGATCTATGGGTGGTAGAAGGAGAACTAGTATTGGAAAAGCTTGTAGACCGTTCATTAACTATTGATCTGTTGTTATTATTATTATAAATATTATCATTATTGTTGACATTGGATGTAGGAAATACTGGTAATAAAGATTGTTGTTGCTGACGAAGATATTGGGAGGTCTGTGGAAGTGGAAGAGAAAAAGTAGGTTGGAAATTAGATGATCCATTATCACTATTATTATTATAATTGACAAAAGACAGTACAATTGGATTCAATTTATAGTCACTTTCATCACCACCATTTCCATTATTGTTATTATAATTATTATTAATTGGACAAGATATTTTCATGGGTAATAATGTTGGCAATTTTTTAGGATATGAGGCTTTTGTTGTAGGGTTGGATGAATTTAATGTATAGTAATCGGAAGGATGGTTTGAAACATGATGTTGTGGAGGAATCTTTGAAAGATCAAACGAAATATTTTGTAACGACATCATTTAATCGCTGTGACAATAAAGTAAGGATAATCAGAAAAAGATGAACGAAATGTAAAAAAAAAAAAAAAAAAAAAAAAAAAAAAGAAAAAAAGTGAAATGCAAATGATATTAAGTTAAGGGTACCACTAAGGTGATAGATATCAAGAATTTCTGATTAAAAAGTTGCAAGGCGGATTTACAAAAATTATGATCCTTCAAAGGATGTTCAAATGTTTATAAGCAAAAAGGGGAAAGAGAAAAAAAAAAAAAAAAAAAAAAAAAAAAAAAAAGGCTTTTTTTAAAAGCCACTCTAAAAAGGCAATAAAAGAGCGTATGTATTCTCATCAGTCAAAAATGCAAAAAAAAAAAAAAAAAAACAACAACCAAGAACAACACACATTTTAATAATAATTTTTCAGACGAATTTTGTGAAACGGAATAGAGAAATTGAATATACATATATATGTTTTTTAATGAAAGTTTTTTGTTAGAAAAAAAAAAATAAAAAAATTTTGGTGATAAATCTCTTTTCCAAGGGTTTTACATTAATTTACTAATTTACTAATTTTTTTTTTTTTTTTTTTTGATGTGTTTCTTGGCAATTCAAGGGTCTCTGTTTTTTTGTCTCCGAGATTTAACCAACCAAACAAAATAAAAAAAAAATTAAAACCAGGCGGAGCGGCAATTGAGGATGTATGTTAGAATCATATGAATAATACATATACGGTTTATTTTAGACCCTTTTTTTTAAAAAAAAAAAAAAAAAAATTATAACAATAGTAATACGCTAGCGTAATTTTTGAAAATTAAAGCGGATTTAAATTTCATCAACACTAAAATTATAAATACTGTTGATTTTAATTCAATTCCTCTTTTTTTTTTTTATTTTTTTTTATTTTTTGTCTCGTCAATTTAAAAAAAAGAGCCCTGCGAGATAAATCAAAAAATTATGTTATGAAATTAAACAAAAAGTTGGCAAAAATGAATGGATCGGGAATCGAACCCGAGTCTCATGCTTGGAAGGCAAGAATGATAACCGCTACACTATCCATCCAATTTATGTTTTTGAAACAAAATGAACTTATTTGAAGTCATATTAGTACTTAATTTTCCGGCCAACCCAAGATTTTAGCCATTACAGCAGATTATATAACATATGTGTAGATTTTAAAGAATAGTTCTGGTTTTGTGCATCGAAAAAAAAAAAAAAAAAAAAAAAAAAAAAAGAATTCTAATGCATAAAAAAAAAAAAACGCCAAACCACCAATATCTGTTTAACATTGGAAATTTAGATTTTAATGATTGATCTAAATTATTAATCTTAATTATAAAAAATAATTTTTGTGAACTTATTTATTTTCTTGCTGCCACTGTTTACTGATAATGATATAGTTAGGCTTTGTAGTTCTAGATTTGAACAATTTTTTGCTAATACAATAAACTACCAGGTGTATTGGTGGCGTGCCCTAATGCACTTTATTTTGTTGTCTCACATATTTTTTTTTTTACAAGATGAAATGCACTTAAACTATAAGCAAAGAATTGTTAGTAAAACATCAACCAAATGAGAAAAATTAGTGTTGATTTTTATTGAATTACAATATATTGGATTTATAGATATGAAATATTGATTATCTTCTTATAATTTCAAAAACCAAGATACTACTTAGGTCCGATATTTTTGTAGAAAAAAGTTTCAAATACGAATAAATGCAAATAAGATAAAATTGGAACTGGTCACCTAAAAAAAAAAAAAAAAAAAAAAAAAAATTATCACCATGTTAATTATTAGTTGATACTATAGAGACTACCAGAATTATAAAAATTGACTTGGTTTTCAAACATCTCTTCTTTTTTTTTGAGTCTCCAAATATTTCCGCTTTTTACTAGATCAGCTGTCTCGTTAATAACTATTTGTGAATAATTAGCAGGGAAGAAAGTTTTTGTAAAATCATTGATTAAGTGAGACAAATTATCGTCATTTTTCAAGTCTTTTTCGTCAAGAAACTTGAATATATATTGATATAACCAGGTGACTGCATCACCATTTACTTTCGCCATTAACATCATGATTTTATCTTTCCTAGTTCCACTGAGATATGACATTACTGTTTTTACCTGTTGTGCCCATCCTATAACGGCAGATATATCTTCATTTCCGTCATAAACTGAAATACCAGCTAAAAGCAACTTTTCTCTATCTCTTTGATCCATGTTAACTCTAGTTATTACACTATAATCAAAAGTAAAATATTAATAAATTAAGCTAAATATCACTTGAACTTTTTATACAAGCATTCATCATTAGATATAAATGAAGAATAGACAAATATATATAATAAAACAATTAGCAAACTAAAAAGAGCAATAATTGAAGCCAATGAGTCAAAAAAAAAAAAAGTATTGCTGATCCATAATGGGAAATTCTGTATTATAGAAATCGTGCTTTTACTATCCAAGGTAACTATCTTTTTTCTATAATCATACCAAGTTGATTTATTTACATATCTATACCATATGGCCGTCGGGATTTCACTTTGTTATATATTTAATCCTGTTCTTTCCAGGCTATCTTCCTCTTTATAGTAGTGACAATATAACATATAGGAATACAGAACAACAGCGCTACGTAGTTTCAATCATAACAATAAGATATCTCCGGCTACTATATCAACTTAATGAGTCCAAAGCCTACAGCACAGCAGTCAGTCTTTCCGCCAATGATCTTTCCCCCCCCCTCTCAAATTACCATCCTGCAGTACCACCAGACATTATTACTATAGTTTTTATCATGAAAAATAAACACTTCAATCTATCATTACCTTTTGGATTGGGGGGAAATCGTGATTATCCAAATTATGCTTTTAGATTTCCAAATTGCCTCGCGGATATTCTTTCTTTACTATTGCCGAGTTATAACAAACAATATTACATATTGTTACTTCTACTATTCGATTTTACATAACTCCAAGATGATGCCAATTTGAAAGAGATACTTATTATTTTTATTTTTTTAATATCACAAGTAGTCGTACGTTAGGGAAAACATAGTGTGGTCAAAATAAGAGGAAAAACCTAATACAGTTTTGGAATTTTAATGGGATCAACTTCCCAATTGTCAAATTAATATATACAGAGGAACTGTAAATTCAATCATTATTATTTATTCACGCAAATTGTATTACTGAATGAATGAAAGTTAAAAAGGATTAATAAATACATAGACTTAAAAACACATTTTATTTGAGTCCTTTAACCTTTTTTTTTTTTTTTTTTACCATCACGGCAAACTTTCAACACAAAGAACTAGATTTATATTAAAATCTTCACATATGAAGTTGTATTTTAAATAAAACCAACAGAAATTGGATGGATAGTGTAGTGGTTATCATTCTTGCCTTCCAAGCATGAGACTCGGGTTCGATTCCCGATCCATTCATTTTTTTAGTTGAGTTTTCAGCCGGATTTTTTTAGGTCTGCTTCAGTCATAGGAAATGGAGTTACTCAATTATGATTTGGTTACGGTGTGATTTACGGTTTTTTTTTTTTTTTTTTTTTTTTAAATATTTTTTGTAAAAAATGATAAAGATAAAAGGCACAATATATATATATATAATGTTTATACGTACAACGAAATGATTAAAATAAAAATGGGATAACTGCATATGGAGCTACAAATTCTGTTGAATTTTTTTGTTTTTTTTTAGTTTTATAAAAATTCCAAGTATTCAATCCAGAAATAGAAAGGTTAATGATGATCCAAAATTCCAAAAGAATGAAATTCCAATTAAATTGGAACCAAGAATTATTATTGAAATAAATTATCAAATTCAAGCATGCATAAATCAACATTTCATAAAAATAATGAGGATTAGAAACTAATTTAAAAAGGATTTTAGTCGGATGAAGGTATTTTTCAGTGCGACTTAAAATTTGATGATGAATGAATTGAGAATATTGACAAATTAAAAAGAAAAAAATCAATATTGAAGTGGTTAAATTTGGTGACTTAAAATTGGAAAAAGATTTCATTTGTTGTTGAATTTGGAGTAGTTCAGTAGTTATTGATAAATTCAATGCTGAATAGAAAAAAATTCCAACCAAATAATGAGATATGTTTATTTTTGAATTAGGATTGAATTTTGAAATCAAAAAACATTCAAATGATCTTCTTAATGAATGAATCAAAATTAATGAATTGATCAATAAACACGTTTGAAAGTCCATAACGTGATAGGACGGTCGAATTAAAGATATCAACAATGGGGGTAAATATTGTTGATTATATGCAAACCAAAAATTAAAGACTGATAAAAACGATGATAATACGTAAAAATGAGTGAAACATTTTTTTTTGACATAAATATTCAATAAAGGAATAGTTTTTGCACAAGAAGAAGAAGAAGAAGAAGAAGAAGAAGAAGAAGAAGAAGAAGAAGAAGAAGAAGAAGAAGAAGAAGAAGAAG
>JASTUB010000255.1:0-23687 GCA_031124825.1 Saccharomycopsis vini
AAATTTTTTTTTTTTTTTTAAAAAAGTTTTTTTTTTTTTTTTTTTTTTTTTTTTTTTTTTTTTTTTTTTTTTTTTTTTATCATACCACAAGGTACGTTTCTTTGTATTTTATAAACAAATTTGCTAGAACTTCATTTGTTTAATTTTAGTTTCTGATTGTCATGTTAGAATAAATATTAGTAATTTTTTGCCCTTAATAGTCCAGTTTAGAAAACAATCTCTGTAATTCAACAGCACTTATCAGGCCATCAAGTCATATTGTTTTCTTTGTTACTTTATCAACATTGCTGTTTTCTTCCATTTTCGAAATTGCTTCAAATAAAACGGGTTTCGTCAACCTCTTCAACGCATTTTTGCGTTGGTTTTCTGGATTTTTGGGATCCAAGCTAAAGAAATAATTTCATAACTTTTTCAAATACCCTTGCTGAATTAATCTTTCTACATCAGCGTGTCGCACAAAAAATTGACTATCTTTAGTTAAATTAAAAACCCCATATTCAGTTTGGATCTCCCCTGCATCTTTCAAGACTCGAACATCAATAAACACTTCATTTGGAGGTTCAAGTGATCCACTCAAATCAATATCGGTGATTTCATTTTTATAATTAGTCACCAATTCATTATATTTTTCAAGGTATTCGTTTTCGATAAAATTCAAATTCTCCAACATTTCTTGACTTGGTTCGACGTTATCCCAGGTGACTTTGTCCAATTTATCAGATCGCTGACGTTGATACGCCAATAAGACTCGTTTATTTCTTCTCATTATCAAATGATTGACAAAAATTTGTACATTTTTGTTGACATCTTGTTGGGTGTTGCTAGTATTAGAAATATCAAGCTTATCAAGTTGACCTTGTAAAGTTTTGGTTTCTTTGATTATTGATCGGATGGTATCTTCTTTGTATAATGGTAAAGTCTCGAGATTTTTTGATCTTTTAGCTTCCAAGACAAGCTTATGTGCAAGGTCTCCATACATTTTTGTCTCTATGTATATATAAATTGCCTTTTGAGAGTATTATTTGTGAAATACTAATGATGATAATTGTTAATAATTGTTGTATTGTGTGAGAATTTCAATTAAGAAGAAGAAGAAGGAATAAAAAAAAAAAAGTGAAGCACGAAAAAAAATATAAAAAAAAATAGAAAAAAAATTCAATGCTGTTGAAGAACACGCGTACGATGAGCAGCAGAATATATTATTAAAATGAACCATACAGTGATCTGGAATCAAGAGATTTTACCCATCAATTATAATTTTTTAGGGTTATGTTCAAAATATCCTGACCTCAAACTGAAACTTCAAGGGAAAAAAATAGATTTCAAAGACCATGAAACTCTCACAAAACTATCTGCAGCAATTTTAAAAGAATACCATAATATTAATATTCAACTATCTACAAAAAATCTTTGTCCTCGAATACCAAATCGATACGTTTATCTAAAATGGATGGAAAAAGTGTTGGAAGTCAATGGATATAATGATAATGATGAGCAATTAATAGCTATTGATATTGGAACAGGTTCAAATGCAATTTACCCGTTATTGGGATGTTCAATGCATGCAAACTGGAAATTTATAGGTACTGAATGTAATGATGACTCCTTTGATCTTGCTGAAAAAAATATCCAGTTAAATGAAACGATTACATCTCGGGTTAAATTGATTAAAGTTGATAAAAAAAACGATAACATTTTGGACTTCAACAACTATCAACATTTTTTTGGTGATTTGAATAATTATTCTTATTTTGTTATTTGCAATCCCCCATTTTTTGATGGGCTTGAATCCAAAAATTCAAAACAATTCAAAGAAAAAATGTCAAATACTAATCTTAAAGCTACAGACTCCGAATTATTTCATCCTGGAGGTGAAATAGAATTTGTTAAGCAAATGATCAATGAAAGTTTGACCTGTCCAGCAACTGTACGATGGTTCTCGTCAATGATTGGTTGCTTCACCTCTTTAAAACCTATAATTGAAGAGTTGAGGTCCAAAAATATTACTAATTTTGGGATATTTGAATTGAATCCTGGAAAATTAGTAGCAGAAAAAAAAAAGAAAATGAGATCTGAGGATAATGATCGTGACACGGTTTTTTTAGAATATTCTAATGAATTTGAAGATCCTGAAAAAACGGAGAGTTCTAATCAATTGGCTGATTCTAACGAACTCAAAGATACTAGGAGATCAAAACATTATAGCAACAATTCCAAGACTAATAATAGTACCCCGATTGTACGGTGGGTGGTTGTATGGAGCTTCCAAAGTTTTCATTTACCAGATTTTTTAGGACATCAATATGGCTCGAAATATAAAGGTTTGAATGGAATGACAACAACCTTTAAAATTGCATTAAAAACTCCATTTTTGGACGTATCAATAATCAAGTTGAAATTGAACAAGTTGGATCGAGTTCAATTGAGTTCAAAAAAAATTCAATTGAAAAATAAACCTATGACTGAAAATGATAATTGGATTACTTTGAAAGTTCCTGGCGATGTTTGGTCCCGTAGTTACAGACGGAAATTGAAACATTTACAAAAATCTTCATCAGTACCAGTAACAACGAGCTATCAAGGTGAAGAGAAAGTTGATTCTTCTTCACCTCCATTAAAAAAGCAAAGGTTGGGGACGCAAATTTCGGAAATTGAGTTCAATTTAGAAGATCGCCACGTGTTCGAAATCATAAATGACAGATCTCGAAACCAGGTGGTGATTTTTTGGCAATATGGTGATAATTCAAAGATTTTTGAAAGTTTTTGTGGATTCTTGAGACAAGAACTAATTACTGATCAGTGAAACCAAGCTTTGATTTTTGAGTTAATTTTTGTCTTCCAAAAAATATTAGATATTCTTGGTTTTAGCAAAGTGATTACACTCTAGGTAATGTTATGAATTTACGACTATATTTTTAATTTTCAAAATATATAGAAGACAATTTTGAGCCATTCTTTGTGAGTTTTTGGAAACCCTGGTATTCCTGCCAATCTATGTCTTTTAATTATCTTTCAAAATCGAAAGACGAATCTTTTTTTTTTAAAGCCTCAAAACTTGGATTCCAAAGAGATGATTTTGTCTCATAGAAATCTTTTCGACTAATTTATATATTTTGCTATATAATTCAAGTAGCAAAACTTCTCTAGTAAATACCAAAACTCTATGCATGCCCAAATATTATGTTATAATCACGTGCTGATATGCAAAACCTGGGGGGGGTCAAAAGCGAGAAAAGCACCAGAAGAAAAAAAAAACAGGTGAAAAAAAAAAAGTAACAGAAAGAAATGGATGATATTGTTTTATTTGATTTGACTGAATTTGTTAAAATCAAAAGACTTATAAATAACTAAAAAAATGAGAAGTGTATTCGCTTTGAGAAAATCTGTGTATGTTTGCTTTTAAAGATTTGTTGGCACTCATATTATTACTTTCCCTTGTGGAAAGTCAAACTGATTAATTTTGAAAATAGGGAATTAGAAATACATTCTCAACATTCATCACTTGCGTCTAACGATTGAATGATAGATATTATATTCCAAATTAATTAGTTCTTATTATGTTTGCTTGATTTAATGACTCGAATTCATATACTTATTTATATTCCATCAATTTACAAAAATTGAAGATGAAATTCACTAACCGCAATTATAATTTCATTTAGATTTCCAGTGTCACCATACCAAGACACCAGAACATGGAAAATGACACCATCAATGATTAGAGCTAGAAGCCAATATTTTTGGCCAAATGCCATAACGTTTGCTGCGTTAGGTGGATTTAGTTTGGGTATATACCTTTATACTTTCCATTTCTTGGCTAAAGATGAATTTGATGATATTGAAATTCCACCAGTCAGTGAAGAAGATTTGAAAAAATTGAAAGCTGAATACGAAGCTGACCAAAAAAAAGCTAATTAAGAAAAGTGTTAGTTCAATTTAAGCTCTTCTTTGCCTCCTTTTATACATGATTTTTTCATCTAAAAGAAAAATAACAAAAAATCAAGCCTTACATTATATATGATGTGATATTTAGTGTGGGGGCAACTAAACCATGGAAAATTAGAACACAACAAAGCTTGAATCGAAATGCAACGAAAACAAAAAAAAAAAACTAAAAGAAATAATAAAAAAAAAAAAAAAAAAAAATAGGGGGGCAACAAAATTCATTCATTCTGTAAATAGTTCAATTAATACTTTATTTTGAATAATTAAGCTATAATTATTTATAATATCTTCTCCCTTATGTTGTATTTTTATTATGTCCGTAGGCTTAAGACAGGTAAGTCAGGAACTCATCAACTATTTACACAAAAGTTTTATGTTAAAGTATGTACAGTGAGCTTCTGCAGAAGTTGAATTTGCGAAAGTTTATCATTGCAAAAATGTTAATTTTTTTTTTTTTTTACATATTATTGTGCAAATTACTAAATACCATTTTCGGACTAACACAAAGCTTGATATACAAAATCTCGATAAAAGAGATGGTAGACTATCACATCTCCAAATCAGTGTTTAACATACCTCAATAGGTGCCTCATTTTTCTAATTCCTTGATAAAGGCCTCGATAATTTCTTTAGCAGATTTACCTATCTTTATTTCCCCGTATCTCTTTCCACAGAGATTAAATCCAATATCAGTTTCATCAAGTTTCAGCGTTTCTAAAACATTCTTGATATCTTTATAACCCTTGTAGCGATATCCATAGCCTGGTAATGTTCTTTGGTATAATTCATAATGTTCTTGTAATGATTTGATAAAAGGTGAGGCAATAGTTCGGGCAGGCTTACCTGACACTAATGAGGTCATTGTAGTTGAAGGCAAATTTTCAATTTGTCTTGTTTTATTAGCTGTTACAATCTTGTGGACGGAATTTTTGGCTGCGTATTTAGAAACACTAGATAATTTTTCAGGGCAACCTAAAAAAGTTGTTCCCATTTGTACTGCTGAGGCTCCAAGATTCAAATAGGTTTTCATATCTTTAGTATCCATTATCCCGCCAGCAGGAATCAAGTGAATCAAATTATCACCATTACGTTTCTCACCGGCATAATTTTCTTCTAAAAATCCCTTAACATTGGTGAAAAGTGCCATGGTATTCAAATTCTCATCATCTTTTTGACTGACTAAAAAGTTGCCTCTGTGACCTCCAGCTTCGTATCCTTGAAGTACCAATCCATCTACATTATTTTCAATTGCCAATTTAGCTTCATTTACAGATGTAACTGTTACAAATATCAACACATTTAAGTCATGAAGCTGATTAATTGTCGAAGAATTTGGAATTCCAAAATGGAAACTCATTATTCTTGGAGTCAAATTGCTATGCTCTTTAAAGTATGAAGTTAAATTGTTCAATGGAGTAACGTTGTCTTTGTTGTTGTTCGGGATTTCGAATTCTTTAAAAGAAACGTTACCGTTTGTGAATTGTACCGTCGAAAGGTCGCCGTTGATTTTCATTGCTGGAAGCTTAGAATTCTTGAAACCTGGATTTTCTTTCAAAAATGCGTTTTCATAAGATTCAACAAACATCAACCACCAATTATCGATTTGTGTTTTAGAAGGTGGCTCAACTATATCATGACAAAAGAAATTCAAATTGACTGGTAAATTATGGTTTTCTTTAACTTTAGATGGGTTTAAAGTTAACAACTTGCTCCTAAAGCTTAATAGGTCATTGATCAATGGCTCTGTAGATTTCCTTAAGTCATATCCCGAAGCTGGTAATGATCCTAGCGCGCCAGACCCAGACACATTTGCTGCAAGCTGGAGGGAAACAACTCCCGCCATTGGTGCTTGAATTATTGGGATTTTAAGATCAAGTAACGAGCAAAATCTTTGAGATATATTGGCTCTCCACATACTCTTGTATTTTTATTATGATTGACTCAACCCAGAAAGAAAAAATATGACACAAAGGGGTTTCCAGTTTTTTTTAGATCAATTTTATTTTATTTTTTTTGGATCGTATTTTCCATTTGCTCCGCACGTTGCTCTCACAATTGTCTTTTTTTCATTCATTCTAATAGTGCAAAATAATTGAGTAAGAAGAAAAATTTTGAGCTATATTTAATTTATACTTAATTATTTTATTCTAAAAAAAAATAAGGGTAGAGTAAAAATGTGGATTCGAAGAATGATAGGTTTAAAATTTTTATGTGATAAAGGTATATGGCTGTTTGCAAGCCTACCAACATTTGCTTAGAAAATTCTCCACACTAGAAACACTACCATCTATTTTTTACTCTGCTACCAGGCGTATGAAACCTTTCTTTCGATATTTTATTTTTTTCTAATTAGGTTTCATTCGAAGTGTTTTTTTGTTTTTTTTTTTGGTACGAAATCACATATTGAATCTATTACAATCAGGTCAAGTTGATTTAAAGGGGTAGCGTTGGGGTTATGGATGAATTGAGTTTTAATTGTTTTTTTTCTTTCCTTTTCTAAATTGTTGATATTACGTTATTTAGTTGCAGAGATTCTTTCCGATCATTATCATCTACCTCATCGCCAATTTTCTTTGAAAAATAATTGAAAATACTGTTGAATATTTTGTTACTGCTACTACCCCATTGAATTTCAAAAGTTATTTTCTCCCATAAAAGAATTCAATTTAATTTTATATTAATCAATGCAATTAATATATTATTTATATGAATATATTTCAAATAAATTAAACTGTGGTATTTGTAGTTTTATTATATTTAATTATATTAGTATTCCATCGGGACTGCAAGAAATTTCTGAAAAAGTTGAACAAATAATTACATCAACAAAGAAGGTTCAGAATAAATAATTAGAAAGTATGACTATACTAAGTCAATACCAACTGATGATTTTGAGTCTGAACAAAACGGACTATGTCCATGACTTCACGAATCATACCTAAAAAATATTTTGAAACTGAAAAAAAATAAAAAACAAAATAAAAGTATTACTTCGGAAATTGATAATCGAAAAGATGATGGGAACCCTAAAAAGACTATTACAAAAATTCTTCATGATGCTGAACTAATTGAAGGATGCTCACAAAAAGTACTTCCAATAGCCATAGAAGAATGATTCTGTAGTAATCGAAAATATGTTAGATATATCCTTAATACAAGTAATTAAAAAAAAAAAAGAAAAAGGATAAAACAGACATTTTCCACACAAAATAAGCTGAAATTTAAACTATTTTGAGTCTTTCTCATGTTTTTCCGCTCATTGCAATTAGATAAAATGCTTCTACAATTTTCGTACATGCTTTTAATAAGTAGTTGTTAATTTCGATTTCTTGAATTCTTCAAGTCATGTAAAATTAAATTAATGCCTATTCTGTAAAGCGAGAAATAGTATCACATTCGATTTAACCACTAGGGAAAGTTAAGAAACACCAGCCTGATTTTTCACTCAGTGTCTAAATTGAAAGTCATAATTATTATGTATTAGACACCTAATTGAAAAAATTCAGGGCAAAAAAGTATTGATTTCACGAGAAGAAGAAAATGTTAAAGCTGTAATAAAAAAGTTAATTTTTATCAGTGGGTAGTAAATATATGCACAGTTTACTGAATGCCCAATCAACTTTCAAATCTCTTCAAAAAAAGACACAATAATAGAAAATGAAATAGGAATTCGTTCAAACAAGAGAAGGGTTTATATAAAGAATATATATTTATACAGGGTTCTCATGACTATCAGTAGAACAATACGAGAAAACAAGATAGCTAGAAATGAAAGTGTAAGGTAATATGCTTTGAAAAATACAACACAGGTTAGTAAATAATAATAAAATAATAATAAACTAAAAATAAAAGTTACCATACTCTCCAGAAATTCCAATAAACAACGTAATTTCTAGAAGCATGGAAACTATTCATTGACTAGAATTGAAGAACGTAAAATTTCTGCAAAGTATAATACAAATCAAAAATGAAGCTTTCTTAACGGCCTCACTAATGTTGAAGAAAATAAAGAAAAATCTATACACAAAAAAAAGTAACAATAAAAAACAACACAAACACAAGAGAGAGAAAAAAAAAAAAAGAGAAGAAAAGAAAAGAAAAATGTATAAATATTTAGAAAAAGTGATTTTCGTAATTATCCAAAAACAACTAAAAGCCAAAAGGAGAGACAAAAAATAAAAATAAAAATGAAAAGGAAAGACGTAAAATTATTTCATGATAGTAAGAATTTGAAAAATGGATACCAGCCAAATTCACAATCAAATATCAAAGGTATCAGAAGGGTTATTTTAACCGACAAATAAAAGATTGCAGCTAAATAAGTAGACCAAAACAAAAAAAGATATAGGGCGAAAAAAGGAAAAGAGGTTCATCTTCTTCTCATGTACTCTTCTTCCACTCCCATATCTTTATAAACAGGCAAAACAGGACTCACACCACTATCACCATAATCGTCGGAGCCGTACAAATTACTGATCAATAATAATCTCGTATTAGGGCTAACAATTCCATCATTCCTGGTTTGAGGGACCCCCAAATTGGTGTTTAATTTAATTGGTGTTTGTGGTCGCAGGTCGGGGCCTCTTTTATAAGCACTTCCTTTTGGTGAGCCAGGATTGGATGGAGGGGGAATAATAATTGGATTTGCAAAAGGTAAGTTGTTGTTACTAGTATTGAAAGGTAAATTTTGATTATTAGTGTTATTAAAGTTGGTATTGGAGTTAGGATTAAAGAAGTTCTGATTCATATTGTAATTGGAACTAGTGTTCGGAGCTAAAAAATTCAGATTAGAATTGTCATTAGTGTAATTTGAGGTAATATATGGGTCAATAATTGGTGTATTGTTATGAGAAGAAGACGATGAAGGAGGAGGCCCAGCGGTGTTATTAACTGTAAGCGCTTTAGAATGTTCATAATCTTCATTGCTTAGTGTATTTGATGTATTAAAGAGATCATTTCTAGTTTCATTAGATATGGAATCACTGTGAATTGTGTGAGTGTCGAATGGATTGTTGGAAGAAATAAATCTTGTTTCTTTACTCAAAACACTTGAAGAATCTTCAAGTTGATTTTCCATATTAACAGGGAAATTAATGGCAGGATAAGGAGTTGTTGTAGAGGTCTCTAAATCAGGGGATGTATGGGCTTTCTGTAATGGTTTAAATGATTCAGTTGAGAGTGAATAAGAATTACCAGACCCGGTAAGTTGACCAATAGTGGTCGGATAAGGAGCGTAACCACCAGTGGTAGAAACTGCAATATCATCATCTATAAGACGGTTGGTACCAGTAATATTTTGCCCAGTGTATGGGTCAACAGGATATGGTGCATATTGACTGCTATTGGCGGCGGTCGAATTAGATATAGGTATGTTTGGGTCTTGAGGTATTCCTGAAATCGTATTGTTATTCAGGTTATAGTCATACTGAGAGTAAGTGGTTATACCCGTATTATTCTTTAAAGTAGTTCCATTAGAATACGAACTACCAGTGTTCATTTGTGTTTGTTTTTGTAGTTCTTGCTGACGCGAAAAATTATTAAATGGACGAGATACAGTATCTCCAGAATATTGGTGAGGTAAATCAGTAAAATAAGAAGGAGCGGCAACAGTTGAGTCTGTCAAATTGTGAGAAGGAGATGGTCCAATAATACCTCTGCTATCACTCATTGCGCTGGTGTAAGTGGTACCACTTGCAAAAGTTTCAGATGTTTTCAAAGGGTATGGTTTTGGCATAGCCCTTTTCGATTGTATATGACCTGTCGTATGCTGTTTTTTCATCAACAAGTTATCTGATGAGCCAAAATTATCGTCTTGAGCAAAAGGTCTGCTATCCATCATACTTTTTCCAGTCAAGTTTCTTTGTTGTGGTCTAGAAATTTTACCTGTGTTATTGTAAATTATTGAGGCAGACACTTGTCTATTTTGGTTGATTGAAGACATCGATGGTTTCTCGTGCAAATCAACATTCGGTAGTGGTGGCGGAGTTGGCGAGCCAGATGATGCTTGCTTGAGAGGTAATAGATCAGTTCCAGATGTTCTAAGTGATCTTCTGTTTTCACTGAATTTACCATTCATTGTACCTTTTCTAAAAGAACTACCGCCAGTCTTATTGAATGAAATTGAATCATCATCCTCAACATTCAAATTTGGTAAAGTTGGTTTAAGTCCTAACTTAGAATTCTTTTGTCTTAGTTCTTCCAACGATTTTTTGTGATATTTTGACGATAGCTCACGTACTCTCTCATTGATTCTAATGCAAACAAATTGTTTCAAATTTAATCCTTCTTGATTGATCTTGGTAACAACACAAGCAGAAAGCAAAACCGCGGTTAAAAATTTAAGTATAAAAATCAACCAAATCAAAAATGATAAGCTCATAATAGTGAAAACGATTGCCCATGTTTCCTTGACCCCATCAGTTCTTAAGGATTCAAAAGAGCTGATGATTTTATCCCTATCATTTTGAACAACTGAGTACATAGTTAACCCATTAATAACTTGTCTTGGAGAGTCTGCTAACAACAATTTTAAACAACCTTTGAATGTGAAATATACAAAGAAAGCACAATAATCAAAAAAATTGTTTGGTGTAATTTGATGATAAAGGCAGAAATAAGAATATCCTCTAATAGACCAAAAAGTTTTTGCAAATGTATTTGTGTATGTCAAAGAAATGTTTCTTGTAAAATAAACTTTCCAACCTCTGATGAATTCATAAATCAACAACACAATAGATAATAAAATACAAACACTGAAAATCCATCGTGATATACTAAATGGGATTGAAGGTTGAATTTCACTAGCCCATGAGTTATAAGCTAATAAATGAACACAGGTATAACAATCAGAAGCATAAAGAACTAATGTTAAAATTAATTGAGCAATAGATAACAATAATGAAAATACTGTTGAGAATTTGCAATTTTTAAACTGACGTACGTTGACCAAATCAAATGTGTTATTATCAAGTTCCCATTTCCAATTCATGGAATTCTTTCCTTGGAACATGGGCATCTTGGAATTTTGCTGGATGTACTTTTTCTTTTTCTGCTATTGTTGTCTATCTGTTTATTACTATAAATATATTTTTTTTTCTTTGTTTTTCGGTATTATTTTAGTTCGGCTTTTTTTCAAAGAAATCTTGTGATCTCAGTTTTCCGAGTAAATCAGATCAAATCGAATGGCGAAAAGACACTGTCATAAATCACTCACTTCAAAATGGTTGAATTTATTAGGTAGATAAAAAAATGAAATAGATAATAGGAAAATAAGGAGGAATGGGGAAGTGAGTGTATATATAAGTGGTTATAAGGGTGTAATAATAAATGACTTTTACACACTCCTTACTCAACTCATGAATTTTATGATATTTGAAACAAAAAAAAACAAAGAAACACAACAAGTGAAAAAGAGGATCTCCTTTCAAAGGGAGGGAGGGCTGTTAACCAAAAATAGCCGTAAAACATCCTTACACTGCTTCTATTTTTTATATGTAAACCCAAACACCAGTTATTTCTGCGGAATTTGGAAAAAAAAAAAAAGAAAAAAATTAAAATTCAAGTATGGAGAGGATTTACTATATAGGGACTAAAGTCTTAACATATAGCCAAAGATAAAATAGAAATGAGACAAACCCCAATAAATTTCTTTCAAAAATCTGCTAGTACGCAGCTTACAAGACCATGGAAAACATACCGTGATGGTACTTTGTTTTATGGGTTGACAAAGTCTGGGTCCAAAAGACATGCCTTGACTACTAAACAAGGTAACAAAACTTTTTACAAAGGTACAAGATCTTCAGGTGTTGGTAAACATACCAAATTCGGTGGTTATGTGATTGATTGGCAAAAAGTTAGAACTTATGTGACTCCAGCACCAGAAGTTTGGAATCAAAGCCTAACACCTTTGGTTGCAGTGTCAGTTCCAGAAGTTAGAAACAGTTTTAGTGGATTTCAAGGCCCAACTGATCCAAAATTATACTTGAAAAAATTAAATGAATATATAGTATATGGTGAAGATGCTAGTATAGAAGAATACTCAATGAGTGATAAGAACGTTGAAAGGGGTTAAATTCACAATCTTTGAAACCAAGATATAAAGTAGGCTGCTATAACCCTAAACCCTAATCTGATGGCATTTCAAAAATCTTGTATATATATATATTTATATGTTTGGGCTAAATGATTGTTATATTTATAATATTAGTTTTATCTTTCGCTTTTTTATCTTTCTTTCTCCTCTTTTTTTTTACAGAGCTACAACGTAAGATTTTGTATTTAAATACATTTATCATCTAGAATTAACACAAGTGGAAAAAAAAAAAAAAAAGTCACAACACTCAGATGTCAAAAGTTTAAGATCAATCAATTAGGATACTATTGTTAGCGTTTGGTCCATCATCGTAATTTAGTGTTTTTTCATTATTCTTTGCATTTGTTTGCTGTTCGTGCATTTTGGAGTCACCTTCTTTGTCAACTTCTGTCAGCTGGTTATTGTTCTCCTCAATTTCAGGCTCGGAATAATCAGGCTCGGAATCAACTAACTCGTCAACAAGGTCTTTTTCACGATTTCCTTGGTGTTCTTGATCAGAATGCCCTTCTTTATTATCTGTATTTGGCACAGATTCTGTTTGTTCAGCCTGTTCGCTATTGCTTCCTGATCCATTGGTGGAATCAACTGTCTTTAAACGCTTAAAATTAAGTGTTTGTTGACCTTTTTCTAATTGTGATTTTTCAGGTTTCTTTGCTTCCTTGTCAATTTTAGTAGTACCAGTAGTACTGTTCTTCAAAGTACGCGAATTTTTTGTTCCAATTATTTTTTTCACATTTGTTGAAGTTTTTGAGTACTTGATTTGTTCATTTGTCACCAAATTTCTCGCACTTACTGTTTGAGGCACCATTCTTTTCAAGAAGTTCAATTCACTATTGGAACTAACAGCATTACTAAAATCTTTATACTGAACTTTCTTTCTTTTTTCAACATTGGCATTTAAATGACCTTTCATCGCCAAATGTTTGATGAAGAGTTCTGTGGATTTTGCAATCATAAATACAGTGCTTTCACTAGTTGGTGTGTAGCCAGGATCAATTTTCAAAATTCGTTTTACTTTTGCTATTGGTAATATTGTGGTGCCCACCTCTTCATCGTCAGAGGTGACAGTGATGGCTTCTGTTCTTTCTTCATTTGTTTCTACATTGTGCGCTGAATCAGATGTTGAAATTGGGGCAGGTGAATTTGTATTGACAACGGGATTTTCTTCCATATTTATATCTTCATCTGCTTTTGAAGACAACTTCGGATCACTTTCTTCCATTATTATTACTAGAGTATTATGATTTATAAAATTTGATTAATAAGATTTTATTTAATATTGTTTAAACTATTCATCTATTATATAATTTTTCGCGTTTCAAAGTCTATTTTCTTCCTCTTTAAAAAAATATATGTTATAATAATCACATTGCTAAGAGCACCGAAGTAAAATTGACTTTCAATTTGGAATCCAATGAATTAACAACCTATAACCAATAAATCGAGATACGATAGTATGTCATTTACATTTCAGAATGTTTAAAAAATAGATAGATTATATTACTTAAAAACACATGGAAAAGATAAAATATGAAAAAATAACTTTATAGATAATATTTAATACCGATTAAAGTGCCAGCAATACATGAAGTAAAAACTAAAAAACAATTGTCTTCTTTTACTAAACACTAATGTGACATAACAATTTCATATTCATTGAACACAAACACCGAAATGGAATGAAAGTTAACCATTACAAAAGCTCAAATTTGAGTAACTTAAGCACTGTTGGAGTTCATTTTTCTTTTACCGTTGGTCAAAGTAACGTTAACGAATCTTTTGGTGTATAACAAACGTTTGTGAGCTCTACCTTTTGGAACTTTCTTAGCTTTTTCTTGCTTTTCAACTTTTGGAGTTTGAGATTTGACTTTACCAGCACGAGCCAAGGAACCGTGAACTTTACCCTATAAAATTCGTTAGTAATTGCTCACAAAATAACATCAATATATAATTGCAATATTATTACATGGAAATACGACTCAAGACTGTGATCAAAACACCATTATTCACTAATTATTTCAATATGATTTTAAAAAGAAAATTGTTTTTCTTCACTGTTCACTGCTAATCTGATGAAGAAAATGAAAGGCTGTGCAATATTTCGTAAAATTTTTCTTGTTTGGACAGAAAGATTAACTAATGATTTTTTCCACCCAGTAGTAATTTGAATCTGTAATAGTGATGCTTTTAAATGAGTTCTTGTGGTACATTTTAATCATTGTTCTTATTCTTCTAATCACTGCTTTTAGTTGGTGTGATGAGATAACATTGAAAATTTTTACTTCTTGAATTTCGCAGTAAATTTTATTAGATTGGCGGTGTATTGCTTGAATCGATTTCTTTTGGGTAATAAGGCTGCTTTAAACGTGTATCACGTACCATCTTGAATGTTTATTTTGATATAGTTAATTCTATTTGGTGATAGTGGCAAAAAGTATAGTGGAGGAAAAAAAAAGTAGTCACTAAAAATTTGATAGTTTTGTCAAAAGCTTTTGCTGAGAAAGGCAGGAAAATTACTATGAAGGTTGCCCGACATCTGATTACCTAAGCTATTTTCCCTCTCGGATAGGGAAATTATCAGTAAGAGAAATGTAGCTTCTGCATAAAAAGCTCCGCTCGTACAGGTTAGGTACCTAATGGAAAACAGGTCCAAATCGCGCCCTAACTTAAATCAGCTGGTTCAGCATTTTTTTTTTCAAATTTCCCGTGAAGGGCTAACCATTGCATTTCAGCCTGAACAGATTTGTCATAGCGATGATACAATCAGAAAATTAGAATGAATTATACATGGGAAAGACCAAAAAGAATTCTTCAATAATAAAGAGACTTTCACTATTATTCCACGTAGGTTAATTTTTTTTTGTCTTTCAATCTTGAGAAGAGTATATCACCTTTGGTAAGAATGCTGGTAGCCAAATATTTGGTACGAAACCCAAAAAAGGAAATTAACGGATTTCTTTTACTTTTTTCTTTTTCTTTTTTTTTTTTTTTTTTTTTTTTAATTTTTTTTTCTCAAATATATGAGTATGCAGAATACATTAGCTTTAGTAGAACCACTGAATTGTATTTATAAATCATTAGTTATTAAAAATGTCCAACTCAGACGACGAATTCGTTAGTGGTAGTTTGTTTGAAGAGCCTGAAGACTTTAGACCACCACCACCATCATCACATTTTGTTAAATATGATCGTTTTTCAATAAACCCAAAAAATGGGCAAACCTTAGATAAATCTTCATGGAAACCAGTCAATCCTCAATCTATTGATCTTAGACTTGTAGGAGCTTCTCCATTATGGGGTCATTTACTCTGGAATGCGGGAAAATTCACTGCCGATTATCTTGATTCTCATCCTGAATTGATCACAAATAAAAAAATCTTGGAATTGGGGGCTGCAGGTGGTTTGCCTAGTCTTATTTGTTTATTAAACAATCCTAAAAAGGTAGTAAGTACAGATTACCCAGATGCTAATTTGACTGAGAATATTCAATATAACGTGGATCGTTTGCTAAATGATTATCCAGGATGTTATGACCCAAGCTGTGTGTCTGTGCAAGGATATATCTGGGGAAATGATTCTACAGATCTTCAAAACTTCATCACCAAAGACATTAAATCTCCAGATGAAGATGAATATTCTGATAAATTTGATTTAATAATTCTTAGTGATTTGGTTTTCAACCATACAGAACATCATAAATTATTGAAAACATGTCGTAATTTGTTGAACCCAAAAACTGGCAAATGTTTAGTGATTTTTTCACCTCATAGACCATGGTTACTTCCAAATGACTTAAAGTTTTTTGAAACAGCCAAGGAAGACCCATATAACTTTTCTGTTGAAAAAATCGACTTAGTCAATTGGAAACCAATGTTTGAAGAAGATGAAGAAACCAAAGAAATTAGAGGTAGAGTTTACAGTTTCTGGTTGTTTCCAAACTAATCTTAAAAAAAATAATCTTAAAATTAGACTAATCTAGCATCTTTCTGTTCTTTTTTACATTTTATTGTTTTGTTACATTTCTTTAGCATTTTTTAGCATTTTAAATTGATCTTTCATTTATTGTTGATTATTTTAATTCTATTACAACACCATTATATTTTACTTTTCTCGTAACGCTAGTAATTGAAATAAAATAAAAATATTGGAAATTAAAGAAAATGAATGTTATATCTTATAATTACAATTACACCATTCATGTGATGCAACCGTACTCAAAAAATTAATTATTGCTATAGCCAATTATCAAGTGATTTCAAAATGTACAAGAAGTACTTCAAAATAGAAATCAGAGACATCCAGCTCAAGATCCTCATATGAATGATGAAGGACCGAGCAAGGCACAAGGCATACTATTATGATACAAATGAAAAAAAAAAAAAACTCAACCCACCTTTACAAATATCCAACATCGTAAATAGTTCGTTAGCATTCAAACATTAAATTTATAGCCGAGCTATACCTGTACCCTATAAGTCAATATCTTCTTGATTGTAATTATCGAGAATAATACGATACATAAAGTTAGGAGGCACACCATTACCACTAAATGAAAAAGTTAGTATATCCACATCCCGAGAATGATTAAAAATAATGATAATATTTGTGATACATACCCACTGAGCAAGAAAATATCAATATTTTCAGGAGGAACATAATCGTAGAGAGGATTGGCTGTTTCAGCATTATCCACAAGTTCATTTTTTTGGAATTCAAGCACTTTACCAGAACTTCCGAACTCAACTAATGACTCTCTGTCAAATGGATAACAAGGGTTCAACTTATAAAGACCAGTAACTGCAAAAACAGGAGTACGATGTTCTTTAGCACATTCGACTGTTGCACTAACACCAGCTGCTGTCACAGAACCACCATTAGCAAAAACACATCTAGTACCAACTATTACCTTACTAACACTAGACATTACAGCAAAGACTGTACTATCAGGTATTATAATTGTTTCAATATTGGCATCTGTTAATTCTTTAGCAAATTTATGAGCATTTATGGTATCATTAGGGAAACATTCGGTGACAAAAACTTTAAACTTTCTCTTTTGTCTAGCTTTTTTCAAAAAATTTAGCACAGTTTTAGAATTTGGTGTAGGTGTTAATAAAACTTCATTATCATGAATCAAGTCATCCATCATTCCTTCCAATCCATCATCATAGTTTTTAATTTCGTCAATCAATTCTCGTATGCTTTGAATGATGACTGATCTTTGATCGTTAAAACCTGGCTTAAGGGTATTAAGTTCATTATTAGAATCGTCAGGAGTTAAAAGATTGAATAAAGATGCAATCATTGGTGTTGGCTCTTTTTTAGCATCTTCTCTACCTTCAGGATCTTCTTTCTCTTCTCTTATCGAAGCCAACACTCTTCGAACTATATTACCACATGTGAACTCTCTAGGCTGGGCGTTAATTAATTGTTTACCTATTTGCGATATTGTGCTTATTAATTGATCTAAAGAAGACCATCTAGTTAATGAAACAACTTTCACCAACAACTGTGCTGTTTCTATTGCGACCTCATATGACCCTGATATCTGCTTTCTCTTGAGTTTTCTAAAAGAAAAAGAAAAAAAAAAGTTAGTTATTGTTCTTTGGGCTAAATTAGAACATTCTTCGATACATACGAGATGAAAGTATCTATTAGAATATGTAAATCTTTATCTCTTGCTGCACTAACGGAAGACATTATAAGTCAATTGTTATACAGAAAAATAAACTTATAAAAATACAGGAAAATGAAAAAAAAAAAAAAAAAAAAGAAAAGAAAAGGTGTGATAAATATGAATGTAAAATATATGTTGAGCCTAGGAAAAAAAAAAAAAGATATTCATGAGAGATTTGCGGTAGAAAAAAAAATTCGCTGAATTTAAACTACCGGAAAAAAAAAAAAAAAAAAAAAAAAAAAGCCCAAAAAGTAATTACGAGGGTATTATCACGTGTACCAGCTCCTACTGACAACATGAAGACCAATTCAGATTAATTCCGTCAATTGAAAACGAAGCCTTCAACTGATTTAAACATTATTTACTTATATCAATTAGAGCAAGCTAAATTCTTATTGATAATAACAAAGAGAAATCGAGATGGACATAAGTAGCTCTTCACTCAAAAATTATTAATATTTCCCACATCCCCATATCTTTGTCGTATATAAATTAGCATTTACATAGAAGACGTTGTAGTATCATAATCTCTCAACATTCAGTTACTTATTTTTCTTACAAATTAACCCCACAAAATAACGAAAACAGGAAAGGGAACTAATAATCTTCATCTCTTCACTGTTAGCTTTTTTTTTTTCTTTTTTTTTCAGATTATTATTGATGCTCTATTAGATTATAATATTTTTAAATAGTTCAACAATTTTATCTTTCTTTCTAACGCGAATAGAATATATAGATGTTTAGTTACAAGCCTTTTTAATAATAGGTGATAAGAAAGTTTTTTGAAGTGTTGTATACTTTTGGGCTTCTATATTGCTATTGACTTTACTATTCTCTGCTGATCCAACAGTCAAAGCTTCCTTTCTTTTTTATCTATTATTATTATTTGTGAGAACCAATTTCATAGCCCCATTTTTATATGTTATGGTACTTTCCTTTCTGTTACACAGTGTAAGATAAATGAATAATGTTTATTTAAAATGAAGAAAGAATACAATTAGGTCTTTGCAACAATTCTAATAATCTACTGTCTACAATGGCGCTATTTTGGGATCTTTTGGGATCTTTTCATTAATTGTGTATGAATCACTTGAGTTGTGGCGAATTGTGTTGCTATTTTTCAAAAAAAACAAAAACAAAAAAAAACGAAAAAAAACAAAAAACTTGTTGATTTAATCCGAGTAAATGATAATTAAACACAGAATAAAATCTTTTGGAGAATAGAATATATATATAAGCACCCTCATCCCGCAAAAGAAGGGGTTCCATACCCTTATTTTCCCGGCCAACAGGTTCTCGTGACTCTGCAGAGCCGCCGCCTCCTCCTCCCCCGCCAAAAGGTTAAAAACTGTGGGCTCATCTGAAGACTAAGTCATCTAGTTTCAATAGTTTCAGATTTTCTTTTCTTTCTCTTAAACAGTTTTTACAGCATTGATAATTTTTTGAAATAGATATTAACCAAAACAACTAAATAATATTCTCAAAATGAGGTATGCCTTTTCTTTTTTTTTTTTTTTTTTTTTTTTTATATTTATTTTTCTGTAATTAGTTATTACCTTTAGGCTCAGAAGTTGCGGTATGGGTTAAATATGGTTGACTTTACAATTCTAAAATGATAGCTGCTATATAGTTGAAGAGTTAATAACAATTACTTAATTTTAATTAAATATTTTTGATTCAAACTTTGTTACTAACCTCAATTAAGTACAAGCTCCAAAAATCGCATCAAGACAGATGTAATGAAGTTGTAAGTGGCGGCGAGTATTACATTGCATGGAAATGATTTTACATAACTATTCCATAGCATCAAATAGTTTTCCAAGAAACTAACAAAATAATTATAGATTGATGAGTGACTATTCTGTGAGTTTGGTTAGAGATAATTTACAAGAATTTAATGTGAAATTTTTTGGTCCAAAAGGAAGTATGTATCGAATTTAATGTCATTCCATAAATAAGAAATGGTTACTAATATTACTGATCATTATAGCACCATACGAAGGAGGAATATGGAAAATTCATGTTGAATTGCCCAATGAATATCCTTACAAATCGCCATCAATCGGGTTCACAAACAGAATATACCATCCAAATATCGATGAAACCAGCGGCTCTGTTTGTTTAGATGTGATTAACCAAACATGGTCACCAATGTTTGACGTCTACAACATTTTTGAGATTTTCTTACCTCAATTATTGAGTTATCCTAACGCTTCCGACCCTTTGAATAGTGACGCTAGTCATTTGTACATGAATGATAAAGAGGGTTATATCAAGAGAGTCGAGGATTATGTAAAGAGATTTGCAATAAAAGATGATTTCAAAGCTGAAGATGAGGAGAGTGAAGAAGATGCTAGTGAGCTTTCATCAGGGGAATCAAGTGAATCAGAAGAAGATGATGAAGATGACGAGGAAGATGATGAAGAAGATGATGAAGAAGATGAAGATGAGGAAAATGACTGAAAAATACTTCAGCAACTTTTTTGTTTCTTTATTTTATTTTTTATTTTTTTTTTGTTTCATTACAATTACTTCTTGTCATTTGTGTTTTCTCATTTCCTTCCTTAGTTTCGTAGCATTGGTTATTGGTTAGTATTTTTTCTGCGTTAGTTTTTATTTAATTTTTTTTTTATTTTTTTTTTTTTTTTTTTTTGACGCATAATCTATATGGTTTTATTATTGTTTCTTACAGTAGATCAATCTATTATTGCAACATTTTTTTGTCTATGGGTCTTTGATTTTCTTTTCTTTTTTCTTTTAATACAGCACTAAATTTCTCTTTTTTTTTTTTTTTTTTTTTTTGTGTGTGTAAACAATTATTTGTATCGCCAAAACAAAAAATAAATAAACAGAATATAATACAATTGACAAAAAATAAATATGAACTAATAAATTTTTCATTGAGTAGTCACAGACTTTTCGTATTTGATTTTTTCAACTTCTATTTTTTCAATTGATTCTTTAGGAATAGATAACAATCCTAAAAACCGCAGAGTTATTACTTTTGGATTCAAATCTTTGGCAAATTCAACCACAGAGTCGGTACTATTATTCAATAATAAGTTTGATTCATTATCTGTTGCTAATAAATTTCCAGTGACGATTCTTTTCCTGCTATTAATTTGCTGAGATGATAATGATTCTTGGGTGATATCTTGTACTAAAGCGTCATCTTTCAAAGTGATTCTAAATAATAGATTGAAAAATTTATCAAAAGGTGAATGTTTTTCCATTTTAATAAAGACTTTGTGTTTACTAGAAGAGCAGTAATAATAATATTATGTTGGTTTTGTTGCTACCTTTTAATGAATCAAAGTGATGGAGAAAGACAGTGAAAATTAAGAATAATATTGGAAAAAAAAAAAAAAAAAACCAAAAAAAAACCGATATGGCCGGGGCGGGGACGGTTGGAAATAACAGAATTACAAGAATCACACACATAAAAAAAGTATCAGCCTCTTAAATAGGCCTTATTTTTTTATAATAATTTTTCGTGGAATGTCCGAATCCAAACATTAATCAGTAATTAATTATCTATCATTTTGAAAAAAAAAAAAAAAAAACCAAAAAAAAAAGTGGTTGAAAAGCTAACTATCTATTGATTGTTTGATTTTCTTTTTTTTTTTTTTTTTTTTTTCTATTACCTTTTCTTGTTTTAAGCAATAAGGCACAGAAGTTGTTTGGGGGGTTAACTGCGCAACGTAAAAAAGAGAGCTGCAATAAACGAGCCTCTTATTTCTTCAAGACAGATCACCAATTATTAAAGCTACATAATGGATCAAGAAGTGATTCCTCCTACCATTTTTAAATCTCATGGTATAAATAATATTATTCATAAACTTTCGGGTCAACCTGCAAGTTATGCCAACAAATCCAAATATGAAATGGGAAAAACCTTGGGGGCAGGGACATTTGGGATTGTCAGATTGGCCCTTGATAAAACTACTAACGAAAAAATTGCTTTGAAAATCATTTTGAAGAAAACGTTGAAAGGAAAACTTCAAATGGTTTATGATGAATTGAAATTATTACAAAGAGTTCATCATCCAAATATTGTTGGGTTTCACGATTGGTTTGAAAGTAGAGATAAATTTTATATTGCTACTCAATTGGCCACTGGGGGAGAATTGTTCGATAGAATTATTGCCAAAGGTAAGTTCACCGAGCAAGATGCAGCTCATTGTATCAAACAAGTTTTGGAAGCTTTGAAATATTTACATTCTAGAGATATTGTCCATCGAGACATCAAACCTGAAAATATTTTATATTTGAAATCTGAACAAGAAGACAAGAATTCACCAATTGTATTGGCTGATTTTGGAATTGCTAAACAATTGAAATCAAAAGATGAAGTGTTGAAATCTAGTGCTGGGTCCTTTGGTTACGCTGCTCCGGAAATCTTTTTTGGTACTGGACATGGAAAACCTTGTGACATTTGGTCTACTGGTATCATTACATATACTTTATTGTGTGGATATCAACCATTCCGAGCCGAAACTCCGAATGATTTTCTTCAAGAAGTTGCTTTGGATAATGGTGTTGTATTTCATGAAAGATATTGGAAGAGCATTAGCGTTGAAGCCAAAGATTTTATTCTTAAAATGCTTCGACTTGATCCAGAAAGCAGATTGGATGCAGAGGAATTATTGAGTCATAAATGGATTACAGAAAACGACAATACTGCCGACTTGTTGCCTAACATTAGAGAAGGTTTCAATGCCAAATCTAAATTTATTCAGACTATTGAAGTTATAAGGTTGAAAAATAGAATAAAAGCATTGAGAGATTTGGCATCATCAAATAGTGAAGCAGATGATTATGATAACGATGATGATTTATCTGATTTTGAATTCAAGAGTGGTAAAAGCGAGTCCGATGAAGAATTAGGGGCTGCAAATAAGAGGGGCTCAATACAATCAAGTAGTAACAATAGTTTATTAAGCACTAAACCAAGTACCACATCTCCACAAAAATCAGACTTAACTCTCAAAGCTTTTCAGTCATTAGTTTTGACTGCTCAAAAAAATAAGGAAAGAGTTCAATCTTTTCAACAAGAAGAAACTGAAGAGGAAAAATGAACCTTTTCTAACTTTATTGTAAAAAAGGAAAAAAAAGGAAAAAAAAGAAAAAAAATTTACTGAGATTACGTGATGATTCTCTTTATTTTATTTTTTACAATAGAGACTAACTACATTGACTATTCTTTTATGAAATAGATTATCCGCCGAGAAACCTTTTTTTTTTATTCTTTATCTTTTTTTTTTTTTTTTTTTTTTTTGTTTCCTAATATTTATCTCTTTTTTGGATGTTCGCTACAGTATTTCTTTATTATTTATTTTTTTGTTGTTCTGTTGTTTATTTGTTAGTTTTTTCTTTTGATATAAATCAGAGCGCTATTTTTTTTTTTTCCCTTTCTTTTTTTTTTTTTTTTTCTTACATTCTTTCTTTTCTTTCAGCTTAATAGTATGTGTGTGGGTATTTATTTGCATGTGATGTTATATATATATATATATATATATATATATATTGTTGTTATTTCAATTCATATTTGATTATTTTTTGAATAAATAAAATGTTGTTTGACTTATCTCTTTATGCACTCCAGAAATGTCACTCCACAACAATTCACCGCAAAACAAAGAAAAGAAAAAGAAAAAACAAAAAAACCACCCAATTTCTCCCTCCGAATTCGCGGCACCGCAAAGTTTTTCCGAATTTTTACCATCAAAAAATTAATGGATCATTTTCTAAAAGACAAAAAAATAAATTGAATAAAATACAATAAATTATATTTTTTTTATCTTCTAACTCCCCCCCCCCCCCCCCCCCCCCCCCCCCCCCCCCCCCCCCCCCCCCACCCCACCCCCCCCCCCCCCCCCCCCCCGCCCCCCCCCCTCCCCCCCCCCCGCCCCCCCGCAGCGCTGCCGAACCCCCCCAACACAGCTAGCCCCTCACACCCAGGCCTCCCATGCA
>JASTUB010000256.1:0-23652 GCA_031124825.1 Saccharomycopsis vini
TATTATTATTATTATTATTATTATTATTATTATTATTATTATTATTATTATTATTATTATTATTATTATTATCATTTTCATTATTATTATTATTGATATTATTGATATTATTAACATTATTATTAACATTATTATTATCATTATTATTATCATTATTATTATTATTATTATTATTATTATTATTATTATTATTATTATTATTATTATTGATGTTATTATTATTGATATTATTATTAGATAATCCAATAGATAATCCTTTATTATTGGAGTTTAATGCCGAAGTCAATGGCAGAGAAGAACTTTTCAAATCAACTAATGAATCATTTAAAAGTGACGATATTTCATCTTTTAAACCTTCTCCGGTTTCCAAAAATTGGGCTAAATCTTTTTCATCAATATTTTGAAAAATGTCATCACTGGCTGTTTTTAATTCGTTAATATGATCCTGATTATGATTCTTATTATTCAGGGCCAAAGAAATCTTCGGGGTCTTTTTAACATCTTTAGGCTTTGTTTCATTGACAATTTGTTGTTGTTGATGTTGCGCTTGGCGAAGTTGCTGTTGTTGCTGCTGTAATAAAAATTGTTGTTGCAAATGTTGTTGTTTTAATTTTAATTTTTGTCTTTCTCTTTGTTGTTGAATTTGTTCTTGAAATTGTTTTGCTTGCTTTTGAATCATTTGTTCCGATACTTTTTGACCCATCATTTGTAAATGTTGATGCTGAGCATATTGGGCTTGTTGATATTGGCGCATTTGTAATTGCTGTTGCTGTTGTTGTTGTTGTTGTTGTTGTTGTTGATATTGAAATTGCATTTGAGCAAGATTCATTGAGTTTTGTGGTTGCGGTGGCGGAAGAGTAGAAGGATTCGGATGGACTTGAGGGTTTATTGTGGGATATTGGAATTGAGAAGGATTGATATTAGCCCCTACAGTGGGCTTCTGTAATTGCTGTTGAGGAATCATAACAAACTGTTGTTGTGGATTTTGGTTTGTCATTTGGACATGTCCATTCATTTGCATTCTATTGCCAACAACTTGAAACATTTGAGGATGAGGAGGTATTTGATGAGGATGGCCCATTTGAATTTGCTGAGGTTGAACGGAATAAAAAGGAGCATTTTGAGGCACTAGTGGTTGTTGTTGGTTTTGAATAAATTGGGGGAAATTATTTTGAGGTAATGATAATTTAGAATCATCCATTACATCTTCGATAAGTCTTCCGTGTTGACGATACATTATTGTTGGATTTGTAGGATGGAATCCATTATTATTGTTGTTATTATTGTTGATGCTGATATTGTTGGTATTATTATTATTATTATTGCTAGGGAGGTTGATATTATTATTATGTATTGTATTGAAGTTCATGACCACAAAAAGGGTTGTTGTAAAGAACAACAAACACAATCCAACAAACTTTTTGAATTGAAACTTAAACAGAATGGCGGTCAAGTGATCTGATCTCAAAGAGACAAAAACAAGATGGATGATGGAATATGATTTGTTTTGTTTTGATTTCTATCAACTAATTTATTTTTACTTTTATTTTTAATTTATGCTTGTATAAATATGAAATTTATATATATATTCGATTTGTGTTTTTATTCTTTTCTTTGGATGTGTACTTTTTTTTAATATTCTTATCTGCTGCTGTGTTTTGTAGTTACTTTTTTGTTTTGTTGCGCTTTCAAAAAAAAAATTAAAAAAAAAATAAAAAAAAAAAAAAAAAAAAAAAAAAAAAAGACGGTTAAAAAAAAAAAAGACAGAAAAGAGGCAAATTAGACTAAAAGAGAATAGTAAGTATAGTAGTAGTAGTAGGAGTATATTTAATTATTAATAATAATTAAATATATAATACAAAAAATTATTGATATTTTATAACAAATAATAATTTTGTATATGGATTGGAGAAATAATATTAAAAAATGGACAATTGTACCAAATTGAATTAGAGAGGATCTTGTAAAATTAGAAAGAAGCTTAGAAAACCTAATAATTTAAATTTAGGGATAAAATAGACTAATAATTTACAGTCTAAATTAATATACACACAAATCAAGACAGGGTGATTTGGAAAATACGTATATATATATATATATGATTGAAAAAAAAAGGGGAGAGATGTGGAAAGATTAACAAAGAAAGGAAAAAAAATTCAATTTCTTTATAATTTATATATATATTATTTAATTACAAAATATAAATTATAATTATTATTATAATTATTATTATTATTATTATTATTATTATTATTATTATTATTAGTCTTTTTGTGGGTGGGGTGTAGTGTGCGTCACGTTATTATTTGGTGTATGGGTGAGGGGGTTTAACCTCCTTTTTTTTTAATTTTTTTTGACAGGTTTTTTATTTTTTGTTTTTATTTTTATTTTTGACAGGGTAAATAATTACTTGTTAAATTGCGTGTCCTCTTATCAAGTTGTATGTTTGATAATAAAACCACTGGTTTTGACCTCCTTTCTTTAAGGTTTCAAATCTTTTATATAATTTATAATTATAAAATAAATAAAAAATGTTAATTTAAACAATAACTAAGCCATAATATTATGTATCATTCATTGGTCGATGATGGATTGTCGTATCAACGGTTATGATTTAGACTCATCTCTTTTACCTTTGTCCCCTTTTGGCTCTTTAATCATCATTTATGCGTTAATAGAGCTTAAAGAAGATGAAAAAAAAAAAAAAAAAAAAAAAAAAAAGACAATACAGAAACTCCACCATTTATTTGTTTATTTATTATTTACCATCAAATAGTCATTTTCAACATGCTTTAATTTTCTCTAATTTATTCAACCACTAGAAACTCCTTGTACTATTCATTATTTTTAAAGGTGTAGTCTTATTATTATGCTCGTAGGATACCTCCAATTTAATTGACTGGTGTGGGGTTAGCGCGCCGTATTCACTTAGAATGAGCTGAATCATTGGCTTTTTTGTTCAAACTAATCAGCAAGAGGCCGCGTGGTCTAGTGGTATGATTCTCGCTTTGGGTAGCGTTCTTCAAGAAAACTTGAAGAACAACATCACAAGTATGCGAGAGGTCCAGGGTTCAATTCCCTGCTCGGCCCTCTTTTTTATACATCAAGGAAACGTAGGAAAACGTCAGTTTGTCTAAAAATAAAAAGACAACTAACATTGAAAGATTAAAACCAGTTCAACGAACGAAAAATGTATATGAAAAGGTATTATATTTGATCTCCACATAACTTCTTTTAACGAATTATTGATTGCCCATATAATAACTTAGAGAAAAAGGTATCAACTGGTTCATTCTGGTTGAGTACCCCTAATGAAGTTTGTTACGGTGCCACTTTGTGCACTTTTTTTTTTTTTTTAACTCAATTTGTATAAAAGTTGGAGTCAGTTAGTATTCAAATGGTTGTTTTCTTGGACAAATATATGTTTTGGTGCTACACTATTATATATATACATATAGTATAATATATCGTGATAAATTAAGAGTACGTTTTAATGGATAGAATGCTTATTTCGAATAATAGATATTTCAAATAATTGAGTGAGAACTATAGGAAAAAAAGAAAGCACCGAACCTGGGACTCGAACCCAGAATCTCCTGATTAGAAGTCAGACGCCCTAACCAATTAGGCTAGCCCGGCTATTTCTTGGAGATACATAGCAATTTCTAAATCAGTCTTGTTTTGCTCGATAAAAAAGAGGCCTTAATTTTATTTGATTATACTTTGAGGGTTTTGTTTCATTGATATACTCGTTCATATCAATTTTACCATTGATGTCCCTGTTAGGTTTTTCCTTCTATTTAGTAAATAGTTTAGTTCATAAATGTACGAATCTTCTTGAATGTAAAAAAAAAAAAAAAGCCCTATATTTTGTTAAATAGTTTTAAGTGATCTTTTGAAGATTTTCCCCTAATATATATATGTATAGATTTTAATATAAATTTAATTTTCCGTAAGAACTCACCTTTTAATTCTTCTCTGAGTTATATTTCATTCACTATTGATTTTTGTTGATTTTAATTTCTTATCTCCTTTTTGAAAACGACTTATTTAAGGTATTTTTTGGTCTATCTGATCATAAAATATTTTTCATTATAGCTGTTCGTTGCTTTATGTAACTCATCTGTTTTCTTCTTCTTTTTTTCTTTTATCTGGTCCTCAATTTTTAATTCTTCGCTAAGTTTTATTTTATTTACTATTAACTATTGTTCAATTTATTTTATTTTTTTTTTTTAATTTCTTATCGTCTTTTTATACATGAGGGGGGGTTTTATTATATTTATTATAATGGTAATACCGTTTTCCTATGAGACAGAACTGATGCTCTTTTTTATGTTTTTCCCCCTTAATTAGTGTCTAATCTCTCCTGTCCAAAAGTTTTTTCTTGTATTTTGCGTGTAAATATGTAATGAAACATGCACTAAAAAAAACAATTACTTTTGTGGCATTTTTTTATATCAGCGCCAATTAAAGAAAGAGATGGGGAGATGGAAATTTAGATCTCTGAGGGTTATTACTATAATTTCTTAACCAATGGAAAAATAAAAAATATATACAAACACCAATAATACAATAAAAAATAATATATATAAAAGAAGGTCCGAGATGCTCAATTCAATCTTATCAACACGTGAAACTTCTACTAGTTCCACTCCAATATCTTTCACTTCAATTGAAAATCATTCAGTTATTAGAAGACTTCAATCCGAATTATTTTTACTTATGCTGACTAGTCCACCAGGGATTTCTGCATTTCCAGAATCTGATTCTAATCTATTAAAATGGGTTGGAATTATTCAAGGACCAAATGAAACCCCATATGAAGGATTAAAATTCAAAATTAGCTTGGAATTTCTGGTTAATTATCCTTATATTGCTCCAATTGTCAAATTTTTAAGTCCAATGTGGCATCCAAATGTTGATTTGAATGGCAATATTTGTTTGGATATTTTAAAAGAGAAATGGTCTGCCATTTATAATGTTCAAACCATTTTATTATCATTACAAAGTTTATTGGATGAGCCAAATATATATTCTCCTCTTAATTCTCAAGCGGCTCAATTATGGGAAAACGATCCTCAAGAATATAAGCGATTGTTATTAGAAAGATATCAAGAAATTGATGATATATAAAAGATGCATTTTATTGTCCTGTAATACCGCTGCGCTCGTAACCAAAGTAAATATTTATTTATTATATATAATATATGTGATTTATTAAATAATAATCAGGAACAACTTGACCTAAAATCAAATTCAATTACAATGAAACTTTAGATGAAAAAAGAAATCAACTCTATTGATTATGTAGCTATAATATACCAGTATTAATTCACAAAATATTAGAAGAAAAATAATGAAACATAAAAACACACGCGGGATAAAAAAATACCAAAAAATGCTAAAATGAAATACAGAAATGAAAATAAAGAGAAAAATATGCAGATAAACACAGCAAATCACTAGGGAATTTAAGAAATGAAAGAAATGAAAGAAAAAAAACATAAAAAAAAAATGAAATGAAACTTAGATAATTGACATAGGTTGCTAACCTGGAAAGAAATAAAAAAACAAAAAAAACAAAAATAAAGAATCTTTTTATCAACGTGTTTCTAACTCTTTTAATGATTTATATCTAGGAGACATCTTCATTCTAGAAGTATTAGGGGTTTCTGGATATTCATTATAATCATCATCATCATCATCATCATCATCATCATCATCATCATCATCATCATCATCATCATCGTCAAAGTCATCAAAATCACCATTATCAAACCCATTTTCGTCCACGTCAAAAAACCTGAAATTATTTGAACGAGAGCGAGTTGGACTATTACAAGGAGTAACAAATGATTGTTGCTGTTGCTTGAAAGGAGAAGAGTTTGTTGTTGTTTTTGTATTGAGATTCCATGATTTGGTGGTATCCAATGTCCCTATTGTTTTATAATAAGATGAAGATGGAGATATAACGATTTCTTCAGTGTCACGATCAGAAAGAGTTCTTTTTTTTTTACTTAATGGACTTGCTGATAGACTATTTATTGATCTAGAAGGAGTCAAAGGACCATGATATTCATGACAATTTCTTGGAGTAAGACATTCAGAATTCAAGTTGTTGTTGATTTTAGAAGCTGATTTTGTAACATAGTTGTGACTATTTTTGTCTGGATTTGGAGAGGAGTTTTTAGAAGAGGACTGTTTTTTAGATTTGGATTTGGGGGTTCTTGTTGGTGTCATAGGTAACCCATCCATTAATGAAGAAGAGTCACAAGAGGACTCATTACTGGAAACTGTACTCAAAGAGAAATGGGCATTGTTGATATTTTTTGATGGAGGAGAAGGGGTCATACAAAATATTTCTTCGGCTTCAGAAATTGTGAAAATTCCATCTGATCTTTTAACCATATCTATTATAGGTGTTTTCGTTGATTTTTTAGGATATTGACTATAATTTGTTGGAACTTTTTTATTGGAAAAATGAGGTTTGGATTTTTTGATATTTTCAATTTCTGGATCAATACATTGTTCAGCAATATAAGTACCTCTTTCTTGTCCATCACAAGTGATTATTAAGTATTGAACTTGACCAATTTTGGATTTCAATTTAAAAATAAAGCTAGAATTCAAATTCCCCATTGATGTTTCATATTTCCAAGAATTTAAAAACCAATCAGAAACATTGATTTTAGAAACCCTTATTGAATCTTCAACTGAAAAAAACCTTTGAGAATCTTCAAAAATATCATTATTTAACTGATATGTTTTGGAGCTTTTGATTTTTCCCATCAATTCACCATCATTATCAAACACTTCCAAATATTTCAAAAATTCTTGATCACAATTTGAATTTATTGTTGCATATGGATTTTGAATTAATTTACTTAAAAATACCCCCTCATTATAATAAAGAGCATCATGAGAAGCATAAACTGTAGCTTGAGTACCAGCGATATTCGACACCAAATCATCCAAATTTGGGGTTTTCAAAAGATGTTTTGGTACTGAAAGTACTAACCCATAATGAATTTGATTGATATTAGTTTCACGATCTTCAGTTGGGGGATAAGAACAATCGAAAATATCATTAGATTTCATTCCATTGAATTCTTTTGAATTGATAAATTCTCTATATCTCATATAACAATAAAAGAGTCTTTGAAAAGCGGTATTTCTAATGACATAAAATTGTTTGTAAAAATAAATATCTTTTTCATCTTTCCCATCATCCACTGGAGTATGGAAACAAAGAGATGAAGCAACGTCCAAAATGCTCATCAATTCTTGATTTGTCTTATTTGTACAATATAACCACACAGTAGACACCAATTGAAGATATTGTTGTAAACAAGCTGCATTATCTTGGTTATTCAAAACTTTTGGAATCAAATTATAATAAGAATTTCGATCATATCCGTTTTCATCTCTTGAAACGTTATATTTATTTTCTGGATATTCTTCAACTTTATTATTTTTAACAAATTCTTCTAACTCACATAAAGTTTCGAAATCTCCACCAGTCAACAATCCATTTGGCAATAAAGATATCAAGACTCTAATACTTATTAGCAATGTTAATAAGTCTATTTTATTGATTTTATCTTTTAAACCAACATTTTTCAAAGAACAGCCATCAAATGGGAACAAACTTATAACGAACGATTTAGCTTTTAAAAGGTTTTCAGTTTTTAATTGATGATAATCGGGGGCAAAAATGTCCATATGATTTTTAGTGAAAATTCCATTTTTAACTAAATACTCCAATTGTCGAAGAAGTTGATTCAAAACATAACGAACTGAAGTATGATTGATTCCGTCTTTTTTGGCAAAAATATCAAAGCTTGGTGGGGTTTTCAGCAAAACATGTTTCAAATAATCTTTTTTAAATACTGGCTGGTCATAAATATAGTAATGACTATTTATTTGCGGAGAATTGATGTTAAATTGTTCAAGACAATTAGCTGCTTGTTCTGTCATGGGAGAAATGGAAGAAGAAGAAGAAGAAGAAGAAGAAGAAGAAGAAGAAGAAGAAGAAGAAGTAAAAGATGATGATAAAGTGACAAATTTGTCAAAAAATTCGCCTAATTCGTTTTCGAAAGGATACCATTGGTATTTATGGGATTGTCGGTGGTAATGGTGTTCAATAGTAGTAGTAGTGGTGGTGGTGGGTTTATTATTACCTGTGGATGTATAATCATTTTTTATTATTGTCTTTACCTGCAGTAATTCAATTATGGCTTCGGGGTTTTTTTCAATTGGTGAAGAAATATGCATAGTTGAGATTTTTTGCTTTAATGGGAAAAATTTCATTCTTTTTTTGTATAAACTAATTTGTCATTAATTAATAAATTAAATATTAAGCGAAAAAAATCTTTTTTTTTAATAAATAAATAATAAATGGAATAACCAATGAGCAAAAATAATCTTTCTCTTAATTTTTTTTTTGTTTTGTTCTCTTTATTTTTTTGTTTGCATATTCTGTTTAATCAGGGATTGCTGCACTTTATCCAGTATTGTTTGATCATACATTTAAATTTTTTCTTTTACCCACCACCCATGTATATATATATTATTATCGATCTTGTCTTATGTTATATAATTATGAATGACAGGTAGGATACAAACTGAATGAAAATTTTAAGGAAGTGGTTGTTTCCAACATTTGTTTTAAACTTGTACGATGTAACACTTAAAATCTAAATTTTTTAGAATCTAAATACAAAACAACATATTATCTTTTTTTTTTTTTTTTTTTTTTTTTTTTTACCAATTAAATGTATCAAAAAGTAAAGAACCCCCCCTTGCTTCTAATTTAATATTTTAAAACATAAAAATTATCGATGAAATTGGGTGAGCATCATCCCAACACACTGTTACCACTCAAGACGTCGGTTTTTAGTTTTCAATTCTAACGTTTCTATTGTTCTGTTATAAATAAATATTTCTTATAAATTATCACATATCGTGTATTTAATCGTAAATATAGTGGTTACATCGTTATCTTAAACACTCTATAAGATAGTTTTCTATTGAAAATTTCAAATGTTTATTAAAATCCATATTTATTATATAAAAAAAAAAAAAAATGTACAAACGGAAAAAGATCACATCTATTAATCTAAATACAATAACAGAAAAACATAAATAAATAAATAAATAAAGAAAGAGAGCACAAAAAAGAAAAAAAAAAAAAGGAGCAAAAGAAACACGAAAATTCTTATATTTTTATCAATCAGTAAAGAAGAAAAAGTGAGACAAGCATAACGAGGAAAAAAAAAAAAAGGGTTAATTAATGTAAGATGTCAAATTAATTATAAAATAATACTCATCGCGATGGAATATTTATTGATGATTATTTGGTATCCACAAATAATGTTTAATCGGCCTTTTTTTTTTTTCTTCAAAAGATCTTTTAATTAGATGTGAACTAGGACTATCATATCTTTTACTTATTGTTAAACAGCTTACACCGTACCTTTTTCTTTCCCTCCTGTTTTTTTTTTATCGCGTTTTTTTTTTTTTTTTTTTTTTTTTAGGGAATTTTTCACTTCTCAACTAGAACAAATTACTTGACTAAAATAGAAATAGTCAAATTCCATTTAAAAATTATATACATAAGGTTTGAAAAAACAATTTTATTATATTATGTATTGACCTATAACCTAGCACTTTTTTTTTTTTTTTTTTTCTCTCTCTTTCAAATTGAACATGTTTGATTGAATAGCTAACTAATGAAAAATTATTTAACTAATACTTTATTGTCGTTTTTGATTTTAATTGACAGAAACAAGGATTTTTTCTTTGTATCTAGTTATAATCCTCACAAATTGAAATCTCCACAAAAATGAAAGACTAGTCGTTTTTTGTTCTCATTTGTTCTCTGTAATGCTTATTTTTGAGTTTGAATGATCCATATACAAAATATCCTTTTACAGTTTCACTTGAAAAGTAAACAAAAAATCTGTGATTTTCTATAAATAAATTACGAATATACAAACAAAGCAAAAAATAAAAATTAAATGAAAATATTAAAAGAAAAGAAAAAAAAGTTTTGTAACCATTAATTGTTCTTATCCTTTTCGGCACCATCTACAGCATCACTAATATCATCAAATATCGCTTTAGCACCTTCTTCAATATCTTCAATTACTTCTTCAATTGCTTCTTCAAAAAAGTCGAACCAACTTTTTTCATCATCATCTTCATCGTCGCTGTCTTCATCATTATTCTCATCATCATTATTCTTATCATCATTATTCTTATCATCATTATTCTTATCATCAGTATTCTTATCATCATCGTGGTCGCCTATTGTCTCCAGAAAAGATGTAATTAATGTAGATAATGTAGTAGTCGCCTCATTTTTATTACTTGTGATTGTTGCTGGTATAGAAGTACTTGAAGATTCAAATGTCATACTAGGCATGGATTCTAGAGTGATCGAAGTACCAATGATTCTTTCTGTCGATAATAAAGACTCTGTAGGATTAATTGGAATTTCAACTTTTTCTTTTTCCTCATCAGAATTATCAATACTTTGTCCTCTAAACATAAGATCATAGGTTGCTTTAGAATTAATGATATCACAATCGAACTTCACCCCAGGATACGTTGTTTTATCTGTCCAATTCAACGCAACAAGTTTTTCTTTATTTAGAATCAAATTTGGAGTACTACCGTTATTTTCCTTTGGTTTCATATTTAATGAATCACAAATCATATTATAAATCTCGATATTTTGAAATGGTTCAACTTTAGTGCCAGTTGCATCACCCAATTTATCGGAAAAATATCGACCTTGACCAATGAAAAGAGCTCTCATTAAGACTTCTGTATTATTATATCCATGAATCCCTTTGGTTTTGTAAGTACCACCATTATCTTCCACTTGTTTTTTTGAGGTCAAAGTATAACCAACTTCTGGTACAAGCCAAATTGGGGCAATTCTATTATCAAATATTGAGCTAGTATTACCAAAATTCCATTCACTTGGTAAATCTTCTTTCCAATATAAATCAAAATGTGGTTCGTCACCATTATGCAAGATATTTTCCTTCAGACTTTTAATATATTCATATATTTCTTGATCATCAAATCGTTCATAACTTCGAAGACCAAATAAAGGCCATCCATCAAAATATTCGATTTTTTCCATTTCTAATATATCATCAAGATAAATCAATCGATCATCACTAGTTGGTGACATACCATGATCTGAAACAATTATAATGTTGACCCAATCGGTCAAATTTCTAACTTCTATTTCCAAAAATAAAGATTCAATGAAATTATCAACGTACTTCAATCCATCAACTAATTGTTCCCCAGATATACCATATTTGTGACCCAAAGAATCTATAGTAGGAGCATAACCCAAAATCAATTCCGGCCTTGTTGATAAATCACGATCTAACCAACCAAGAAGTCGATCTATTTTTCGCGATAACAATTCTGATCCATTGTATTTATCATATTCTAAAGGATTTCCAAGATCAAATTGGACTTCGCTACCTGGCCACATATGAACTGCAGTTGAAACCCCTTGAAAATAAGCAGTAGACCAAATCGGTTCCCCACCCCACCATTCTTTATCCAAACTATTTTCTTCTTGAACATTAACAAAATGCTTTTCATTTATTGGGTCATAAAAAGTGTTACCAACAACCCCATGATACGCTGGATAAAGGCCGGTGACCATTGTCCAATGATTAGGAAATGTCAGCGAAGGAAATGAAGGGGTCATATATGGAGGACCATAAGATTTCTGATATAATTCATCCATAAATGGAGTATTATCTTTAGAAATATAATGAGGATGGAATCCATCCAAAGAAATCATGATAGTTGTTGGATAAAAATCTGTCGTACCATTGAAAAATCTTGGCTTTGCATGACTATTGGCAAAATTTCCAATAATTTTCAGTTGTTTCCAATTAGATATTTCGACAGAAGAAAAAACAAGTAATGATAAAAACAGGATCATTGAAGCATATACAAAAGTTTGAATTATTGGATTTTTTTTGGAAACTTCATTTGATATTTCATTTCGTCGTTTGAGAAGTACTCCATCTTCTTCTCTTTCTTCGTCTTCCTGGTATTCAGAATGATCATTATAATTCCGAAGCTCTATACTGTTGGATCGTGTTATTGAATATGTGCCATTATTGTTATTATTGTTTGATATACCATTAACGCCAGCTTTTAATTTGGTTAGAAGCTTTTTAAATACAGTGTTATTATTGGTGTCTTCTTCATAATCCTCGTTGAAAACTAACTGTTCATCTATATCATGATTATTATTATTTGCCAGGTTATTGATGTTTCCAGATTGGTGGTCAATTACTATGATATCTTCGTCTAAATCATCTAAATCAGTGATTGGAGTATCAACATTGTGAGAATGGGCTTCCATTTCTAAAAGGGTTCAAAAAAAAAAAAAAAAAGTAAAAGAAAAAAACTAATGGATGTAAAGGTTACACCAAAAGTCTGAAATTAAATGAAGTCGTATTCAAACAATTGATAATACTCTATTAATTGTGGTAAACTGATTCTTGTTTTAACTCATCAAACTAATTTTAAATGCTTAAAACAGAAACATTTTTTAGGGGAACAGAAAGAAAAGAAAAAATTAAAAAAATTATTTTTTTTTAAAAAAAAAAATAAAAATTACTACGTATCGCATATTTTTAACCCCAACCATCTGGGTGCATGTGGGATTTGACACTATTTCAACATTTATACTACAATAATCTTTTTGTAATTTATAAATCCTTTAGAACTGTTGCCATTTTATTTTTATTAAGTATAATAGATGAATTTAATGGAAGAAAATAAAGATATAGTTTAACGATTATCAAATTTGACATTTAGAGTTGAAGATCTATTAATAGAAGTCTATCTAGGAGATGATCACAACTAGTCTTTAGAATTCTTTGGAATCTTTGATTTAAAAACATCTAGATGGACATTTTGGAAGGCTTTTTTCTTTCCATAAATGAGAGGTGATTGAAAGGTAAATGAAAGAATGTTAGTAATTTAATACCACGCAATTTTCATACCCATAAAAAAGCCATAAACATGAGTTGTGGTTAGTACTGGTGTTGGATTGTGGTTAGTATTTAAGTTGGATCGAAGAATACCTTCAAGAGCTTATTTAACCAATAATAGTGAAAATTAAGGCATCACTCTTCTTTTGATTTAAATCAACTAGTGAACAATTAACCAATTGTGTAATTGTCTGTGTCATTACATAAGCAAAGAGAGCTTTTCAATGTACGCTTCACAATTGACGACGGATTATAATACGCTCAAAATTTCCCACTCTTCTAACATTCAATGTCGTAGATTGCTCAATTGTGTTTATGTGATTTTTTTCTAGAATATTCATGATAAGTGCAAATATATGAATTAATAATATTAAATATATTAAGATTGAGTTAGTGTCTGGTTAGTTTGCCGGACCGCTATTTTCCGGGGGTTTTTTTCATGTGGCAATTTGTCAGCAGCCTTTTTGACGGATGATGAGCAAACAACTTATATATACTATTTATACACATGGAAGTCTACGATTGAATCTGGAAATACCAAAATTTATACTTATCAATAATTTTCAAAAAAAAAAACCAAAAAAATAAAAATAAATAAGCTACAAAATGTCTACATCAATTCCAAAAGTTCACAAAGCTGTTGCATTCACCGGCTCAAAAGAAGACGGTAAATTATGCAAAATCATAGACACCGACTCTATTATTCAACCTCCAAGTGATAAACTTATTATTAAAGTTAACTCAATTGCATTGAATCCTACTGATTGGAAACATGTTGTTTTTGATTGGGGTCAAGAAGGTGACATAATTGGCACTGACGCCTCTGGTGAAGTTGTTGCCGTTGGAGATAAAGTTGAAGGATACAAAATTGGTGATCATGTTTCTTCATTTGCTCATGGTGGGTACAAAGAAATTCCAACCAGCGGATTATTTCAAGATTATGCAGTAGTTGATCCGGAATTGACAATTAAATATGCTGACAAATTGACAAATTCTACTAGCTTGATCAAACCATCTAAAATCACCACTTTTGAAGGTGCTGCATCTGTGACTTTGGGCGTAGTCACCACTGGTGATTGTTTCCATCATGGATTCAAACTTTCTTTTGATAAATCCAAACAAGCTGGAAAATCTATTTTAATCTGGGGTGGTGCTACAGCTACTGGATTTTTAGCCATCCAAATTGCAAAAAAAGTTTATGGCTTGAAAGTTTTAACCGTTGCTTCGGAAAAACATCATGAATTATTGAAATCAATTGGTGCTGATTATTGTTTTGATTATCATCATAAAGACGTTGTTGAACAAATCAAATCAGTTGGTGGTGAAGATTTGGTTTATGGATTCGATACCGTTTCTTCTGATGAAACTTTGAACTCCACTTACTCTGCTTTATCATCCACCAAACCTTCATTTTGTGAAAACCTTTTGGCTAAAAATGAATCCAATATTACCAATAAAAAACCAAATGTCAAACTTAGTGGTACTTTGGCTTACCTGGCTAGAGGTGAAGATGTGTACCTTAACGGATTCAAAGTTCCAGGCAATCCAGAACTTGCCAAAGATCATCTTGAGTTTTGGCGTGAAATTCAACAATACATCACAAGTGGTTCAATTTATCACTCTCCATTGAAAATTTTGCCAAACGGTTATGAATCTGTTGAAGAAGGTATGTCTTTATTGAGAAACGATAAAGTTAGTCTCGAAAAGCTCATCGCCAGAGTTCAAGATTCCAGTAACTGAATGGGGGTTTGTGCCAAATATTTCTTTTTTCACTTCTTCACTATATATTATATAAATCACCTATATTTATTGCATGACTAGTAAATAAATAATATCAACTTTTAACAAAGTTGCGTTACTTAAGATTACTTTTTAGTGAAACGGGGGAAAATTCTATTAAGTAAATGGGGGTTTTCTTCTATTCCATCCTTCGAAGACTAGGTAAAATTTAACTGTGGATGGGGTAAGGCAAACCACCAAAAAATAGAATCTTTTCCATTTCTGATAGCTCATGAAGATGATCGCGATTAGTTGGTGAAATCCCGGAACATGCCATCTGAAATGACTTTTACAATAATAGACAGATAAAATAATTAAAATAGTTACATGTTGTTTTAACTTGAAATGTAGTAGGAATTGAGTCACAAAAAGAATGCCTGCTGTCTAAAAGTAAGTAATCGACTGTTCTTTTATCTTAACTGAAATGTGCTCATCAATGATCTAAACAATTCAGCAGGTTCCACAAATCACCTAATCCTCTGTAAGAAAAAAAAATATTTATATGAAGAACTCAAGCCTTTCCTTTAAAATAGAAAATTATAAGTAGTTTTTACAAAGTTCCGCAATGCAAAATATATAGTCATTATATGTATTTTAATAGTCTTCATGACTAACATATAAAAATCATTTAAAAAAAATCTTTAAAGCATCTTCAATAAACGTGCCTAAAATCCAAGTATTTCCTCCAAAAAACCCCACCGAACTAACAAATAACCAAGGATAAAAAGTACTTTGACCCAAAAATTCCAAACAATAAGCATTAAATAACCAGCCTGCTTGTCCTAATACCCAAACAAGAATGCATAACATACCTTTCAATTTATGTTTATTTAATAAACTTGAATTTTGCAAATAGAATGGTAAAAATACCAAATACCAAATGAAATATTGGGAAGTGATGACTTTATTATAATTAACAAATGCAAAAGTTTGTAAAAATAATGTTATTAATAGTATTAATGATTTTTGTTTTTGTAATGAAGAATTTATAGTCACTACCGATTTAAAATTGAAATTAAAAGCCAATGGAAGTATTAAACCAGAAATAAGAAATTGAGGAATAAATGCAAATTTAGTGAAATCTATCAGAGTCATAATATTCCCATTCAAATGGTCATTATTAGGGCAAGATTTAAAATATAACGACATATTATAAATTGAAAAATTGTGACGATGATCTGTTCGAATAAAATGATAAAGATAACTATTAAAAAGAAATTCATAACCGTAGATATCATACATGATATACCCTAAGGATATGAAAGTCAATATTGTTATTGATATGAAAATGGATAATTTAACAATTGAATTAGAAATTGGAGTCAAGATATGGTTTTGAAAACTAAATGTATCATTGAAATTAACATTTTTGTAAGTCAAATAAAGAACTATCGTTGGAAGATAAATTATTGGATAGATTTTATAGTGAATTGATGTTCCATAAAAAATTGCCGAAACTAACAAATTTTCTTTAATTATCAAAAAATATAAAAATAACATTAATAAAACAGTCAAAAAGCTTTCAGAACTTCCTCTAGTACTAATAGTTATTACAATAGGATTTAATAACCATATTCCTGCTAGAAGAATGTTCTTGTAGTTACTTTTTTTCCCCAAATAGTCCAATAATTTCAAAATGATGATTCCAGTTATCAAATCACTGATAATAAATACAAATTTTCCAAATGAAAACAACATGAGCTGTAACCATGGGTGATCAGGGGTTTCAATTGCAGTGGGTATCATCAAATAAGCCAATATTGGAGTATATCTATATGTTTCTCTAGCATATGGAGACATTGAATATTTATAAACATATCTAGCAGCATCAGTAAAGACCATATAATCGATATCAGTGTATTTGACCTCAATGGTTACATCTTGGTATAACCCAAAGATAAAGAACCCAATCCGGAGCAAAAGAGATATAAAAATTAATGGACCATTGAGTTTATTCGTGCTTTTAATTTTGTTTTCAACGACCATGATTGAATGATTTTATCATCTTTTGTTTCAATGTTTTCAAACAATTGTTGATAAAACAATATATTGAAAAAAATAGTGTCACTTTTTTTTTTCATTTATTTATTTTGGCGGGGGCGCCAACAGAACGGATCTAAAAACTTTTATCTAAAATGAGAGCTTTACAACAATTTGCAGGAATATAAAATTGATTTTGAAAAGGAGAAAAGAAAATATTTACTTGAAAAGAACTAAAAATTTATTTACAATCTATATTATATGTTTCTGGTGTTATAATTATAAAATGAGTCCCAAACCACTCGCCAACGATTCATATTGTTGTTAGAAATTCTTGGATTCAATATATTGAAATCTTTTTTTTGTAAATTTCTGATAAAAATATCAACAGGAATACTATTCATAAATGGAACAAAAATCACATCCGGAATACCTTTTTTCCAATTTTTAGAATGTTTTAAAATCAATGGATTATCTGTTTTTGCCACAATATTAGAAATTTCTTGCTTCACTTTTTCCAATTTATATCTTCCAGTTAATAAATGATCATTAGCTCTAGTTGAAGTTACAAACACCACATTTTTCAATTTTTCTTCAAATTCTGGATCATGAGAAATCGCTTTTTTGTCTTTTGTAGTATCATTGATATATTCAATTACAGAATCTTGAGATAAATCATTTTGTGCCATTATGTCGATTGGCAAACATACTTGTTCTTGTTTAGCATAATATTTTAAAGAAAGTAAGGTTGAAGCAATTGAATTGGCTTGACCTATATGAGCAGCAATATCAGACACCAAATTTTGTAACTCTGCTGATTGTTCGAGTAATTCAATGGTAGAAGGAGAAATATGAGGGGATAATAAAGCAGCTTGTTGAAGATAAATCAATTGAGAATAAGTACCTTCTCCAAAAGAGCAAATGCTATCGATGGTTGCAAAATCAGGGTTCTGTAACCAATGTTTCTTACTATTAAGATAAGTATTGAAGTAATCGATATTTAAATTAATACCTTGTCTTAATGAATCTCGAAGTAAAAACATAGAAGGTTCAGTTATTGTTTCATTGCCATTTGGGTTTTTGAATACTCGATTAAGAAAATCCGACCAAAATTTGAATTTTAAATCTAATGAAGTGATGCCTCTCATGACATTGTTATGATTGTTTTTGGCATTAATTTTGGAAATTTCAACATTAAAGGCGCGGATTGCCATAAAACAATCTCTTGCAGGACTTGGAACATAAGCACTTAAAATAAATGAGCTTCTATCATATCTTTCCAATACTGTCTTGACATTGATCCGTGCGGATTCTAATTGCTGGGTATATTGTTTTTCAGAAAGGCATCTTACAAAAACCTTTGATCTAATTAATGACGGTTGTCTTGAATGTAATCTAGAAGACCTCAACATGGTGAAATAGAAATTATCATTCAGATAATGATTTATATTATTTAATATTACAAGAATGTACTCTTTTTGTCATTTTCTATTGATTTCATTGATATTTTTTTTTTTTTGAATAGAAAACTTCCGCCCAGTTGATCTTTCCGTCTCGGATTTTTTTGCAGCCAAAATTTTTTCTTTTTCTTTTTTTTTAAATTTTTTGATTTTTTTTTTTTTTTTTTTTTTTTTTTAATATTTTTCAAGATGAGGTCTTCTCCAGTTTCCTTTTTTAATCATACAATTAATTATTTTATTATTTATATTTTCCATTATTCATAAATGATCAATACTCTCAAAATGGGAATCAATTATACCGGGAAATTTGTTTTGGCACCAATGGTTAGAGTTGGTGATTTACCAACAAGATTACTTGCCCTTAAAGCTGGGGCAGATTTAGTTTGGGGGCCAGAGATCATTGATAAAAAAATCTTAACTTTTCAAAGAATAGAAAATAAATCATTAGAAACAATTGATTTCTTATCATCAAAAGAACAAAAAGAAAATAGACCACCAACAATCTCATTCAGAACCTGTCGAAAATTAGAAAATGGGAAATTGATTTTTCAAATGGGTACTGCTAATGCTCAATTAGCAGTTGATGCTGCAAATATCATTATTGATGATGTTGATGGTTTAGATATAAATGCAGGTTGTCCCAAACATTTTTCCATCCACTCTGGAATGGGGGCAGCTTTATTGAAAACCCCAGATTTATTATGTGAAATCTTAACAAGGTTAGTTCAAGAAGTTGGCAAACCAAAACAAAAGCCAATCAGTGTTAAGATTCGTGTTTTGGAGAATTTAGAATCAACATTAGAATTGGTTGATAAACTTTTAAACACTGGGATTTCTAACTTAACAGTACATTGTAGAACGAGAGAAATGAGAAATCGTGAAGCTCCAATTAGAGAATATTTACCATTTATCATTGAAAAATGTCGTGTTAAAAACGTTAGTTTTATAATAAATGGAGGAATTAAAAGTCATCAAGAATATCTTGATTTACAAAAAGAATATGGTGATGATATTGGTTCAATGGTTGCTGAAGCTGCCGAGTCAAATCCAACAGTTTTTGCTCCAGAGCCTTATCATTGGGCTAAAGCTGCTAAAGAATTCAACAAATTTGCAATGCAATTTGATAATCATCCGGCCAATACAAAGTTTTGTTTAACTAGAATCATGCCAGGCAAAAATAAAGCTTATCAATACATGACCCAAGCGAAAAATCCTCAAGATATTACAGAAGTTTTGGAGAATATGAGTGAAGAAGGTGTGTTAACAAAAGAATTTGAAACAAAAAAACAAAATGAAAAACAGCAGAATAATAATAATAATAATAATAATAATAATAATAATAATAATAACTCAACAGGTAAAAAGAAAAATAAAAATAATAGGAAAAATAGAGAAGATGCTAATAAAAAGGAAGTAGAAAATAATGCAAAAAATGATAACAAAAAAAGATCATTGGATGAAAATCAAGAAAAAATAGAAGAACCAAAAAAGAAAATTAAAGTAGATAATGGTGCTGAAGTTAACACTGAAGTTGCCGCCTAGACTGAAAATTCATTATAAATTATGTAAACCTTAATAAAGTTTGTAAAAGATAATATGGAATTGTAAGTAAAGATCATTCTAAATGTTTCAAAAATAGTTTGAGAAAATCACTATAATCAACATTAATTGTTCTTTTATCTGTTGTTTGAATATTTTTATAATCATCAGTTAACATCAATAACCATAATAATCCTTCAACAAAACTATCCAATTTCATGAAACTTTCATTTTTGTCATTTGAATAAGAAAATTTCAAAAATATTCGATTAACTATCCAAGAATCAATTTCGAATCCTAAAGCTTTCAACGAGTTTTCGAATTCCAAATTATTTATTGTATCATCTTTATCATCATCAAATTTGCTGAACATGATTCTCCATCTAGTTATATAATTGAAAAGTTCTTCAAATTGGGGAAAATCTAATGAATTTAAATTATCACGATCATAAATTTTAAGACATTTTTTCACAATACTTGGGCGAAATTCTGATTTATCAAAATTTTTTAGCGCTTTTGAAACTCCATCAAAATCTAGTCTACCTTGATGTTGACTATCACATTGTTGGAAAAAAGAATAAACTTTGGATTGAGGAACAATATAATTATTGTTAGGATGACCGGTTCTAGTCATTGCCGATGGGGTTTGTAATGATGCCAAAGCTGAAACTGGGTTTTGTTGTTGTTGTTTTACCATCGATTCTGGTCTTTGAGGATGATGTGAGAACTGGGTAGCGTTTTGATAGGGTTGTGAATGAGAATTGAATGAGCTAGTTGGTTGCTGAGGATAATTATTATAAGAATTAGTTGGGGTAGGATAAGATGAATTAGAAGATGTAGGATAAGAAGGATTAGTTGAGGTAGGATATGGTGAATTAGATGATGTGGTATAAGAAGGGTTAGTTGAGGTAGGATAGGAAGGGTTAGTTGAGGTAGGATAGGAAGAGTTAGTTGAGGTAGAATAAGATGAATTAGATGATGTAGGATAAGAATGGTTAGTTGGGGTAGGATATGGTGAATTAGAATTAGGTGAGCTAGAAGATAAACTAGAGTTATAATGAGGATTGGTTGAAGGAGCAGTAGTTTGAGAATAATTATAAGAATGTCTTTTATTAGAGAATTGACCTGGGTATACTGGATTCATTTTGTTTTCAAATTTCATAGAGTTTCCTGTGGTGTGCAGAGCTTGATATTGATAATTTCCCGTAGCTGATTGAGCTTGATTGGTATCACCTTGGATTACTAGAGGTCTAGCCGATGGAGATCCATGGTAAGAATGCCTGTGATTACTAGTAGAAGTGGGATTTGGTAGTAACTCTGATGATTTCTGCTGTTTTGGTGAGTTTTTTTGTTGGGGTTGTTGTTGCTGATCATTTGATGGAGTCTTGAATGCTTCACTTGGTGAAGGAAGAACCTATAAAAATAAAATATTCAGTTGTTAGCAAAATGTCCCCGTTGCAAATTGATCTATTTTTTTTATTTTTTTTTTTAAAGTACGCACAAACATATCATCGTTTTCGTTCTGACTTTGAAGTACTGCTTTTTTTCTTATTTGATTATTCATATTTCTAAGGTTAGTTGGTTAATGAGAATCAGATTATCCATAATCCATAATAAATAAAAGGTATTGATTGATTGTTAAAAATAGATCTCTAAAATTGATGACTTTTTCATTTTTGGATCCACCAATTTGTCATTTTTCTTCCACGTGATTATCATGATGTTAATAATATGCTGAGCGTATACTATTATGAGTTTAATTGGTCCCATTGAAAATCATTTTGCAATAGAAAAGTGCCAAAGTTGCTACTAATAAATCATTAGATGCAACAAAAAAAAACCCTATCATTAAAAACAAATACATCGTATAATATAATACAACTATCATTCAAAGAAATGATGGTTAAAATCATCTATTTTGTACTTCTAGTTATTGATCAAACCCTAACCCAAATGATTTTAATCTAACATATTGGAGATTATCCTTTTGTGTAATTACATCAGTTTTCAACAACTGACGAATTAAAGGATGCACAGTTTTTAGTTGATCATCATCATCATTATCATTATTATTATCATTATCATCATCATCATCATCATCATTGTTATTATTATTAATTCCAATATTGTTTAGTTCTTCAGTTTCAATCCATCCATTATTTTCACTGGTCATCATAGCATTCAATAGTGCTTGAACAATTCTTAAATTAGTTTTATTTTCAATCGATAGGATTTTTTTTCTTTTTTCTTTGTCTTCTTTATCCATTGAAGAATAATTATCCAATTCCATATTTTCTTCAGTAATTAAATGGACAGTTTGTTTAAGAATTTTCAAAAGATTTTTTTCACGTTCACTCTCTTTCTCTATTCGCTTTGTAAGATCGTTTAAATTTTTATTTATTTGATGGTTGTTTTGAGTATGATCATCACCACTATTATCCCTTTGGTTGATAATTTGTTTATCAATCTTCAGTGACAAAACTGACAATTGACTTTGAACCATCTTTTGGAATTCTAAGTTGTTTTGTATAGATTGATCAGATTGATTTTTTTGATTCAATATCGATTGTAAAGATATAATTTGATCATTTGTTTGTTTGATAGCCAAGCTTTGGCCAATTAACTTTCTTTCATTATTTTTGACCGACGGCTCATAAGGAATCTTTGATGTTAATTCGTATAAAGCAATGGCTTTTTGTTTAAGTTTTTCTATTTCTGTTTGATTATTGATCTGATGATTTTGATTGATTTGCCGTTGGAGGTCTATTATACTTTCATTAGCAATTTTCGTAAGTTTTTTATAATTCGTCAACTGTTTTTGAATTTCTTTAATTTTGTCATTATTATTATTATTATTATTATTATTATTATTATTATTATTATTATTATTATTATTATTATTATTGTTGTTGTTGTTGTTGTTATTGTTATTACTATCACTCATAATATTCAATTTTTTTTACTTTAAAGTATACTTTTGCAATGAAATAATTGCCTGCAAAATGCTGATGTTTATTATTATTATTATTTTTTTTATTTTTTTTTTTTTTTCATTTTCTTTATTTTTTTTTCATGGAAATCAAGGAAAAATAATCTCTTGACATAAGGGATCTTTTACAGAAAACAACCTTATAAAAAAAAAAAAATGCTGACGAATTAAAGATATATTCAAAGCTCAAGATATATAGATGATTGTATTTTTTCTATTCAGATTTATATAAAATATGAAAGATCATTAATATCTGCGCCTTGGTCGAACCTGATACACATCAGTTATTGTCAAATTTTGACATTTTTTTCCACCCAAAACCTGTCGAGTCAAAAAAAAAAACTTATCCAATTCATTGAAATATCACCATAATTATAACCAGTAAGCATTTAATGCCTAAACGGAACTTATCTTTTTTAGCATTTTCGATTATTTTACATTAAGCACTTCAATTCCTAATCCAAAAATACAATTAACTACAACATTATAATATATATCTTATACCAAAAGCTCAATAACCATAACTTTTCAATGCAACCTCATTTAATTCTTCTAAATCATTGAAATTCTCTTCAGATAATGGACCAAATTGATCCCATAATTTTTCAAACTCATTTCTATCAACTTTACCCAGAGAAGCTCTTTCAACCCACCATAAACTTTCTTTCGCCTTTTTTTGACGTTCTCTATCAGCTTCAATTCTTGAAAGAATTTGATCTTTTGTTAAATCTTTAAGTTTTTTTGTATTTTTCGCCGTCGTCGTTGTCGTCATTGTCGTTGTTTTGTTATTATTATTATTATTATTATTATTATTATTATTATTATTATTATTATTATTATTATTATTATTATTATTATT
>JASTUB010000257.1:0-22500 GCA_031124825.1 Saccharomycopsis vini
ACTCTTTTTTCAACAACTTTCCAAAAAAAATAACAACCACCAACCAAAAAACTTTACCCAATTTAAAAAAAAAAAAAAAAAAAAAAAAAAAAAAAAAAAAAAAAAAAAAAAAAAAAAATAGAACAAAAAAAAAAAAAATAGAACAAAAAAAAAAACTATAAATAAATGCTTTCGTTCACTACTTTCTACTTTTCTTTTCTTTTAATTTATTTTGTATTTTTTAACTAAAAATATTTTTTAGATTATATTGAGTCACTTTATACATTTTTGACATTCAAAAAATAACAACAATAATCTGTTTTCTATTCTTTAGAGATTGACACCTTTTTTTTTGTCACTTACACATTGTTCTTGCTAAACACACGCACAATAGCTTAAATTACTATCATAATCCTTCAGGTTGTTTTTGTTTTTTTTTTCTCTCTTGCTTGCTAAAAAAAAATCCTATTCTTCCAAAATCAAACTTACAAAGTTAAACTATATTATAAAATTATTCCTATAATATCTTTTATTGATTAATCAATTGACAATTACTAGTTCTAATTTTATTTAACTCTATAATCCATTTTTATTTTTACTTTTTCCATTCCAATGACAATGTCCAATACAAATTCTACCATCACCGCTGCTAAATCTGTCGCTAAACCAGACAAAATGGTTTGTGTCTTTTGCGGATCATCTGCTGGTACTGATCCAGCTTATGTTGAAGAGGCCAATAAACTTGGTAAAATTTTGGCACAATCAGGCTATGGTTTAGTCTATGGAGGTGGCGACTTGGGGGTCATGGGTGCGGTGAGTTCTTCGGTAGTTAATAACAATGGGTATGTTCATGGTATCATTCCATCAGCATTATTTGAAAGAGAACGTAATTCTGATATTGAAGATGGTAAATATGGTCACACAACCGTGGTAGATGATATGCATACTAGAAAAAGAATGATGGGTCAAGAAGCTGACGCCTTTATCACATTACCGGGCGGTTACGGTTCATTGGAAGAATTGGCTGAAGTGATCACTTGGTCACAATTAGGAATCCATGCCAAACCAGTGATTGTTTATAATATCAAAGGTTTTTTTGATGGATTGAAACAATTCTTCCAACATTGTATTGATGAAGGGTTTGTTAAGGATAAACAAAAAGATATTGTGATTTTTGCAGAAACCTTGGAAGAAGTCATGGATCAGGTTGAAAATTATGTTGCTCCAGAATCAAGATTGAAATTGAATTGGAAGAACCAATAGAGAAATGACAGCGATAACACACTCAAAAAAAAAAAAAAAAATCAAAAAAGAAAAAAATCAAAAAAAAACATCAAAAAAATATAAAATAGAAAGGTAATCAGTACGTCCTTTTGATGATCTTGTAATTTTTCTCTACACAAAAGAATTATTTTTTTTATTTATTTATTTATATTATTCATTTAAATTATTTATTCACTGATTTTGTTGTTTTTTTAAATAAAAAATTCAAATATATATTCAACGAACTTAAAGATTATTGATTCAGTCATAAAAAAATATAAGAAAGCTGTATGTCTTACAAAATTCCATCAATTTGGCACTCAATTTACCTGACAGGTAACGTTGTGTGTGTGCGTGTGTGTGGTGAGGTGAACCCGTGGGGAAAATAGAAAAAAAAAAGACAAAAAAAAAAAAAAAAAATACCCCGATAACGGATACACATCTAGATGAGTATACTTACACTACTATAGTGTGAACTACTGAATATATGCACTATGAGATTGAAAAATGTACATGTATTTTTCAAAAAAAAAAAATTTGATATGGAGACAATTTAATATGTATTTCATTAAAGCGTAAGTTAGAGAAAAAAATAACCAAAAAAAAAAAAAAAAAAAAACATTAAAATGCAAACTTTTGATACCTTTCGCTCTCTTTTTTTTTTTTTTTTTTCTTTCGAGACAGTTGTATTTAACTTGACACAAAAGGAATCCTCAAAGAAGAAGAAAAAAAAAAGAAAGTAGAGAAAGGAAAATAATAGAAAAGTAAAAAGAAAAAGAAGAATGACTAAAAAGAAAATAGAACCCCCCCCCACATGAAATTTATCTTCATATGGAAGTAGATTTTTATAGCTCAAGTTGCAATAGAATCTCTACCAAACATTCCTCTCTTCAACCAATCCATGAATAACAACACTTGAGTTCTAAAACTCACACATTGTGAAAAATAGACAGATCTCCATAAGTACATCGCAATCAAACCTCCAAAAAATGAATTACCATGACCCAAATCAAACACTGCACTATTTCCGATATATGCCAAAGATCCTAAATGTTTGTATTGGAATGGTTTATAAACTGAGCCATCAATGTCACCATCAAGAATTTCATTTAATCTTAAATTATTTGTTTGTTTGGCAATTTTACTAAGCTTCTTACCAAGATATTTACCTTGTTGGTTAGCTCTTTGGGCAGTGGCTGGTAAAGAAGTAATTTTGCTATTAATTTCTCTCAATAATGCAGCTAATTGACTATATTCTAATTCACCTTTTTTGTCAGAATCATATTTTGGTAATAATTCATCAATATATTTAAAGGCCTCGGCAGTTTGTGGAATATATGAAGAAATATCAGATGCTAATTGATTAATTTCATAATAACTTAATTTCAAGTTTTTAATTTCATCATCTGTTAAAAATCTTTTTTTCAAAAATCTACCACCAGCGCTATCCAAGCTTCCTAGTCTTTCATTATATGAGTTCAAATACTTTTTGGTGACAAAGTGTCTAATTAAATCAATAGAATTTTCTGCAAGATCAGTTCTAACAGTTGCACAATCACCAATAGCATAAACATCACCTAATGGCGCACCAATGACTCTTAAATGAGAATCTGTTTCAATTGCTCTAATGTTACTTTGGAAAGGCGATCCTAAATCGTCTACAACTTGTTTAGCTAATGGATTTTGCGCAACCCCAGTAGACCATAAACAGAGTCCAAATGGCAATATTTTAACTTCAGTTTTGCCTGTTTCTGGATCATATTGTTTGAAAACAACTTCATCTGGGCGGATTTCATTGACACGAGAATTAGTGAGGACGTCAATTGAATCTTTTTGGAAACGTTTTGTAGCATAATCACTAATAGCTTTATCATAGGTATTCAAAATATTTGATCTAGATTGGATAATATGAACGGAAATTTCTTGTCTAAGAATAGATGGATAATTATTTTTAATCAAATCTTCATTTAAGAAATCATAAACTTCAGCAGCAAATTCAACCCCAGTTGGACCACCTCCACAAATTACAAATGATAACAATCTTTTTCTTTGTTCATCAGTGGTGGTTGGCAAACAAGCTTTTTCCAAAACATCTGTGATTCTTCTTCTAATAGCTCTTGCATCAGTAACAGTTTTTAATTGGTAACTATGATTCAATCCTTTAACGCCATGAGTATTTGAAGTTGAACCAACTGCAATAACTAATTTATCATATGGAACATAAAATTTCTTGACTTCACCTTTACAATCAGTGGTGCTGACCTTGACTAATCTATTACTGAATTCAATTTTTTCAGCTGAAGCTTCCAAATAATGACCACGAACTTTGAGTAAAATTCTTCTAATCGATTCGGTCAAGGATTTAATTGTTAATGTAGATGAAGCGGCAGACGGTAATAATGGAGTAAAAAGAAAATAGTTGGTTGGAGAAATCAATGTAACATTATAATCACCTGGTCTGATACTCTTCAATAATGAGACAGCACCCCAACCAGAACCCAAGATCACCAATTTTGGTTTAAACTTCAACATTTCTTTGTCGGCACTGTCATAATCATCCAAATTTTCCTCCAAGATAGGCAAATTTTCATCACCACCGGTTCTTGGATTCAAAGCCAATTGAGGAACACTCAAAACTTTTGCAGGATCTGGTTCAAAATAAGTTGTAGCATCATAAATAAAGAACCCAGCTAAAAGCGCTGAAATAGTCAAACCTGTAAATCCTGCAAAAAAGATAGATCTTCTAATTGCCCTTCCTATTAAAGAATCTCTAAATAAATTATATTCTAATTCCACCACTTCACCCGACTTGGTGGTCACTTTGTTTGAGTTTAAAGAAAATCTCGAATTTTTGAAATTTCTTGAACCACCAGAAGTTGAAAATTGACGTAGATTAGCTTTAGAGACTAGAGATCTAACTGAAACTGATAACGGAACGGATGGCTTGATAGAGCTGCCGACAACACCGTTTAGGGCTTCTGAAGACTTTGTTGCTATCTCTCCTCTCAAGCCTTGAGAGTTGCGAAGAGGTAGACGAAACATGGGCCTATTTAATTATATTGAAATGATATAAATAGGTTATGGGGTAGTTACCTTGCTATTTAATCAACTTAGATTGGACAGCCAAAAAAGTTGATTCTACCTAATCAGAGCACCCTGCGCAAAAAAAAAGAAAAGAAAAAAAAATGAGAAGCAAAAAAGGTTGCAAGATCAAAAATCTTCAAGATGATTTGACCTTCTATAAATTATTCGAGGGTGGTTTCTTTTTTTTCTTTTGAACCCACCTCTAGCGTCTGCTTAAATTAAAAAAAAAAATTTAACAACAGTGGTGAAATATTTTATTTAACTATTTTTTTTTTTTTTTTTTTTTTTTTTTTCCCTCGTTCTTCTAACCTCCACATAAAATACGGGTGCGGTTTATCCACGCCAAAATCTTATTTTTTTTTTTTTTTTTTTTTTTTTTTATTACCTCTTTATGCATAAATTTGTAGATGTCATAATACACAAGACATGCGCCAAAAAGGAGGTTTGTCAAAGTAAGTAAAAACAAAAAATTTCATTTGACGAGTTGTTCTCTAAATATTTTCAATCGCAACTATGATATTTGATATTGTATTACAATTTATTTATTTGTTTTAATCTCCCTCACTTTCTCTACTACCTTACTATTGATTTGTTTATCTTGCCTTTTATTTTGAAGTTGATAGCTCAGACAGTTATGCATGACCGCCAACTTCATTGGCTAGGAAAACACCGTAGGATAGAGCGGGATGCGGGCTTTTGCTATGTGTTTTTTTTTTTTAGTATGTTGTGGTACATATTTACAAATAAATAATTGAAATTAATACAATCTTATGGAATTTACACGCAACAAAATATTCAAGAAATTCACGCAAATATTTTTTTTGTTTTCTTTTTGTTATATATTCATTTTTTGTAATTAACTTCATTTTCAAACAAATAGCAGAAGCGATAAAGATAGCTTTTTCTGAGCTTGGATGAAGACCAACCATAAATCAACATACAATAAAGTATTTCTAGCTTACCCATAGCAGTTTGATAGCCATTTAAAATAGGATTGTAATAATAATAAAAACACTTTAATTCTTTGCGATAAAGGGTGCGTATTTGTTGCAGAATTGGATTCAATCCATAACAATTTCAACGCTTTGAATAATTCAAGCACAGATTTACTTGAATTTTTTTGATTTCTGTTAGTTTTCACTTTGTTTTTGGATCTATGAATGAAATGAGGTTAAGGGAAAAAAAAAAAAAAAAAAAAAAAGGAAAATAAAATAAAATTGTAACCATAGTAAGTGAAAGTCCACAATAGATTGCAGGAAAATCGATATTGCCAGTCACGTTGCCTAAAACCATGTTGAGCACAGGATCAGCGGCCATCCCAAAGGAAAGGGTATCAACTATTACACTTAAAGCAGAAACTCTTACACTCAGAATGGCAATGTCAAGAACAAAAGATCTCGAAACCCCTATTATGCCTTCGCGGCCGCCAGTAAGAACCATTATAGTTTGAGCTGCAATAAAAAAGAATAAGTTGAAACGAAAAAGATCCGTCAAAATAATAACCGCAAAAAAAAGAGATATAAAAGCAGAGGTATATCCCAATAATAAAGTTAGTTTTCTTCCATCAAGATCAGAAAATTCACCAACCTTTCCTGCGGTCAATATTGAAAGCAAACTCAGAACTATAACTTACCAAGAAACCATTGTCAAATTATATTTTTGAGTCTAATTGATATCACATGTCTCTTCAAAGGAAGGAACAAGAGAATTTAGAATTTTGGTCTTGTACAGAAAAAAATCTTTATATTTTTTTGAGATTTATAATATTGTCAACGGAATTGTTAGCATCCCAACTGGTGTAAAGAAAATAACTGCGACAATTGTAAGTTTGAACATTGCCTTTTTCTTGTGGGTTAATACCATTGACAATGCTATATCGTCGTCATCTTCATGCTCTTCAAGACCACAGGTTTCTATTGAATCAACATTACTGAATGATGCTTGATGATCTAAGTGATCTAATAAAAATTATTTTTCGTCTATTGCCACATTATTGAATATTTTTTTTTTTTTTTTTTTTTTTGAATTGGGCTGTTCATTAGATGCAGTTAATGTATGTTAGGATGAAAAAAAAAAGAAGGAAGAGATAATTTATAAAAGGAAGGGATATAAATTATGGAATATAAAATTAATTCAGTATCCTAATATCAAAGTCACTGATTACATATATTTATAACATCTAATCTGGATGTGTAAAAAAGCAGGTGCTCCGAAGTAGAAAAAAACCAGCCCGGTGAGGCAAATGAAATGACAACCGCATTCCACCTTTGAATAGTAAACTATTAAATATGGATGATAGCGTCACATAATTTACTTGCGATTGCAATGTTTTCGCTGGTCATCTAATTTGGTGGGTTATGTGTTCTAACCGTACTATACGCTATAATATTTCAACTTGCATGCAGCGATTTCAACATGAGCGACACAAAGACGATTTAGAACTACATCGTACCAACATAAAGCGCTTTTTTTTGTATCACTTCTGGTTTTTCATCTATGTTTTTTTTTGTGTTTTTCCCCATTTTTTTTTTTACAGTTTCTTTTATCGTTGTATTATTTTTAAATTTTGCTTTTTATTCAAATATATTATATCAAGGAACTGTCAATAGGTACAGAAAAACGAAAAAAAAAGAAAGAGAAAAAAATAACGATAGACAAAGAAACTAAGAAAATATAATAGTTGAACAAAACAAAGAAAAAAAAACAAAAAAAAAGAAGGCGCCTGCTTTAAGAATTACAGTAAATAATAAGACACTAATAAATTATTTACTTTTGACCTAACTGAGTAATTTAAATCATGAGAAAGTCTGTCGCCATAATTGCCGCCACTGCAGGTGGTTCTGTGAAACAACAAGATACTAATCCAAATATTTTGAAACCAATTTCTCTTAACATCCCAGCCAATATCACTAAAACCAAGTCCATACAACCCAATGAATCAAAAAATATTAATACCAGATTGAAATCCTCGAAGAATTCTTTAAACTCAGATGTCAAAACTAGACCGATGACAATCGCTGTTTCAAAAGACAAAAATGACGCCGTTGTATCAAATCTATCAAACAAAATAGTCGGTCATATCACTCCCTCTACATCTTCCAACGCAACAACAACTACTTTTAGTAGTACAACTTCTAAAACAGAAAGTGCAACTACTTTTTCCTCTTGCATTGAAGAACAAAAAAACAAAGATTCTTTGGAACAAACAAGAGTTACTCTATATATTGGCGACTTAGATGAAGAAGTCACCAGTGAGCAGTTATATGATGCATTCCGAAAAGTTTGTTCAGTAGAATCTATTAAAGTTTGTCATGATTCAGCTGGTAAGTCTCTAGGATATGGTTACATTAACTTCTTTAACGCTGAAGATGCTGAAAAAGCTTTAGCCACCATGAATTACACTAAAATAATGGAGTCAGAAATTAGGTTGATGCCTTCTATTAAAGATCATTTGAAAAGAAATAATAATATGGGCACGAATGTTTTTTTTTCCAATTTACCTGGATCTTTGACTACTAGAAAGTTTTACGAAACCTTTAAGTTTTATGGCGCTTTGCTTTCCTGTAAACTAAATTATTCCAAAAGACAAGGTTTCATTCTTTTTCAAAGCAGAGAAGACGCTGCAAAGGTCGTTGACAAATTCAATAACAATGAATTTATGGGATCAATTTTATATGTTGGTATTCATACTTCCAAAGAAGAAAGAGAAAGGCAAAAGATGTTATTGGAAAATATTAAAGAAGAAGAAAAAGCTATTGTTTTCGTTAAAAATTTACCTATAGATATTTCAGAAGACTTTTTACAGCAATCTTTTGGTAAATATGGACAAGTAGTGTCTATATTTATTAAACCTGTCACTAGAGTTAATGCTTGCTGGGCTTTGATCACTTATAAGTATCTAGAAGAAGCAAATAAAGCCATAGTTGCACTAGATATGTCTACATTTTATGGTAACAAAATTTCATGTTCCGTTGCCAAACGAAAAAACTATAACTCAAAACTTAATAACCTTTTTTCTAAAATCCTTTATTTTGAAGATCTACCTCACAGCCTGACTCAAAACGAGTTACTGAAAGTATGCTCAGAATATGGGAAGGTCCAAAGTGTTGTTGTGGAAACTATTAATGCTGACAAAAATACAAAAAACATTGCCTTTGTAGAAATGGAAAGTATAGATCAAGCGTCATTAGCGGTTTCCAGATTTAACGGATCCAATAATAAAAACAACCATCTGTTTAAAGTTTCCCTATGGGAAGGTGACTCTGAAAATAATAATCAAACTGAGTTGACTTCAGATGAAAAAATGTTGAAGTCCCAAAAGAGACCCACATTGTTGGAAAGAATTGGTGCTTGGAATACAAAGCAAAATGAAAAGGGCTCAAGAAAATATGATTATCCAAGAAACCTAAATTTTCTTCCAGATGGTTCCAATCTTCATATCCCACCAATTTTCATGAATAACAACGTTGGAACAAGACAATCTCAAGGACCACTTGTGATTCCTCTAACTACAATTTCACAACAGTTCCAAAACTTCTCTAATATGGGAAGTTCCTCCTCAGGGAAGTTTCCACGATTCATCTTTCAAAACATGGCACCCTTTGTAAAAGACAATGCAATAAGAGTCAATAAAAACGGAGACAATTTAGATAAAACTGTTGTGAGGTTCAAAGGAATTGTTAATCACTTCATTAAAGCGTTGAGCCAGTCATCAAAAAAATTTTATGTTGACAATGTTAATATTATTTCAAGATATATTCTTGATATTTACTGGGATAATGATCTCAACTCGCTCAAAACATTTTTGATCAACTATAATATTGACCAAAGGGAAAATAACTTGTTGAAACATCAAGTTGAAAAAGCTATTAAAGATTTAAATAATTCTGAAGAAAAAAACTGATTTCTACGATTTTTTTTTTTTTTTTTTTTGTCACTTGCTAGAAGATCTTATGATGTGTACCTAATTTTTCCCTTTATTTCAATTAGGACTACTGTCAATATTGCAATAATGATATTATTATTATTTATTTTTTTTTTCATTTTTTTTTTTATTTTTTTTTTTTGCTAAACTTTATTTTTTTTCATTTCTAAATACTATTAGCTACGTTACATGTAAAAGAAAAATTTTATAAAAAAAAGAAAGAAAAAAAAAGCTTTTGCAAGTGTAAAACAAATCAAGTTTTTCACAGTAAAGTAAGAAGTAATCAGAAATCAATCAACGTAGATATACAACCAATATTATACCAATAAGTTCGACCATAAAAAACAGAGAGAACAAAAAATCAAAACCAAATTGCCGGGAAAAAACAAAAAAAAAACAAGGACAACAGGATCAAATGAGTTCAAATCATAACATCATGCTAACAAGGGAAGAAAGAAAAGAACTCATTTGAGTTCCACATAATTAGCAGGGAAAATGCCTATTTTTCCATTAAGCTTTCCTTCCCACCAATCATCTGTGGAATCACTTTTCTTCAAGATAGTCAAAATATCGCCTTTTCTGAAACCTAAATCACCATCTTGTTCGGCATCAAACGTAAAAAGCGCAACTGCTTTTTCCTCATTTCTATAACTGCCATCATAAGAATCATTATTCATTCCAAAATTTGGTTTTGAAGAGTTTGGTCTGCCAGGGCCCTCACCAACACGAGAGCTGTCTCTATCATATAAATCATCCTCCCAAGAGCCTGAGTTGAGACTTGTTCGATTTGAACCTCCATTTCTTCTTGAATTGTGGTTAGTATTGTAAAATAAATCATCGTCATCATCATCATCTTCATCGGAGTATCTACCTGATTCAGTGCGACGTGAGTTTCTAGCATTACTTCTGCTGCCGGTTCTGCGCCTGCTATCACTTGCAAAGCTGCTATCATCATCACTGAAAGAGGTTGGTATATCGTCATAATAGTCTTGGTCATCATTATCATATTGACTATATTGTCTTTTTGTAAAAGCTCTAGTTTCTAAAACCCTAAATAAACTATCACAGGCAGGAGGCGGGTCGACTCTGCCTGATAAAATAGATTTAGCAGTGGCGCTTGCTCCATAAAATTTTTTATTGGCATCTCTTCTTTCCACAATAAGAGATCCTTCTAATGAAACACCTGCAAATAACCCTTTAGTCTTAGAATAAGAGAAAATTGCAGCAGCTGATTTAAGCGAGGCTGTACCTGCGGCTTCAGCATTTCTTCCAAGGGGGCCAGCAGCCAAAGAGACGTTACCACCAAGGGTAATTGAACCAAGTTGGGCAAAAGACTCTACTGCAGATTTAGTATTCAAAATAAATACAAAATCAGTCAATTCAGCACCAATTTGGCCACCAACACCTGCACCTGCGGTCATAATTGCCGAAGGAGCTGACCAGGACCCATCAGGAAGCCTAGCAATGATCACACCCGAACCTGCTCTGCCAGAAAATAAAAATCCTGCTTTCAAAACAGTTATCACAGCTAATCCTTTGGCATCTTGTAAAACTGATGGCGGAATAACTTGGTCCGCTCCCATAATCTGGTTTGGCTTGATGAATGAAGAAAGGATTCTTGCAGCTTTCCTTCACATATGGTAGGTTAGCATTTGGTTCAAAACGATAGTAAAGAAAAAAAAATTGAGCAAATTAACTTACTTAGACTCGCTTTTCAAGCTTCTAGGAACAGGGTTATTAATCTTGATACCCATTATTTGTCAATTCTAATAAAAATAAAATAAATGCTATTTAATTTGAGTATTATGCTATTCTTTGACTTTGACTTATGCGGATAAACCGCAGGCCAATATAGGGGAAGTTTGATTTTCTTTGGACTTTTCTAGTAGTATATAAGCCCTGGTACATTTTAAAACGCAGCTCAAAAGCTGGGGATGAAGGATCCAACTCAGTGGGTTGCTTGCTTGCTCATCGATTAATAATCTGATGTAACCCTGCTTACAAAGAAAACCCAACATCCGCAAAATTATATGGAGTGCTTCCCGATTTATTCTAAGTCTGATGCCGATGAGATGGTCAGTAGGAAATAATTTCTAGGTATATTGTTCATCAAAGTGTATTAAGTTGACATACTATGGATCCAGTTGATAAAGCCATTTGGTGGGGGAGATATGCACAGCGAAAAGTTCTGAATACCATAAATGATGTTGTTAATTCCCAGATCATTTCAGATACCACTGATTTTATAAATGAAACATCAGATTCATTAGCTGAGTTATACCACCAAAAAATTCTGCCCAACCAGCCTGTAGTATCTCCAAATAAGTTTGATGATTCTGTGTTTGTTTCAAATTTTATTTATGATAATAAAAAACTTATTTCCTTCATGATCGGAGGCGCTGTGACAGGCGGTTTACTCTATAAACATTACTTCAAACAACACAATGAAAATATTATCACAATAAGAAATAATAAAAAATATATAAAAACAGACAAAAGAAGAAGAGCTAAAAGAATGGCCAACGGTGCAAGAACAAACGTGGTAATAATAATCGGCTCGCCGCTTGAACCACTCGTGAGAATTGTTGCTAATGATTTGGAAAAAAGGGGATTTATAGTATACATAACCGCGATAAATGAAAGAGAAATACAAGAAGTTAATGGTGAAAACTCTGAAGACATAAGGCCTTTCAAATTAAATTCACTCAATGAAGATGCGCTCAATAGTCAAATCGAAACATTTAATAAAATAGTCAATAGTCCCGTGATTCCTTTCCCCCAGGCAAAATCACATCATTTGAAATTAGTGGGTGTGATGATTATCCCTAACTTATACTACCCTGTGGGCCCAGTTGAAAACATTGGCTTGAAAAGCTGGTCAGACTGCTTGACTGCAAAAGTAATATCGCCACTTATACTCTTCTCCAATAAATTTGTAAATATAATTAGAAACAATAACTCAATCAATTTCGAAGATAAGACTTTAGATGTCATTTCTACAAAATTGATTTTATTAACTCCTAATCTTATATCTTCCATAAATTTACCTTTCCATGCGCCTGAAACCGTTGCTCTTAATTCACTTGTTTCTATATTTGAAGCTTTTGCTAGAGAGATCATCAATGATGAGACTTTGAATTTGCAGGTGATCAACTTGAAAGTTGGTGCCCTTAACATCTTTAATCATACGAATAGTAAAGAATCCCAAGAAAGATTGAAAAATTCTTTAAATCGCCAAGTTCTAGGATGGAATGAGAGTATAAGAACAATTTATGGATCATCGTTTCAAAAAATTGGGTCATTAAGTGCACCATCTTTGAATGTTAGAGGTGCTAATTTGAGAGAACTAAATTATAAGATTTTTGATTTATTATACAGTGACGTTAATAACAAAAGAAGAGTTTCATATAAGAGAGATTTGAAAATTGTTTATGTTGGAAGAGGAGCTAGAACTTATGATTTGATTGGTAAATATTTTCCAAAATGGCTAATAAGTTGGCTTATTGGCTGTAACAGCATTTCGAATATTTTTTTTAGAATTTTTGGTTACTAAGTATAATGAGAAAAAAAAAAAAAAAAGAAAAAGCTCAATCGAAAGCCAAGTATTGTCTTCTGTTCTTTATTGATAAAGGTTAGAAATATAAGCTACATCCAAAGCATGGAAGTTAAAAAACATTGGTTAATATAGGATGAATATGTGAAATACTTCTATCTGTTGATGGGGATGTTGCGAACAATTCGCTGTCTACACAATAAAAAGTTTTTTTTTTTCTTTTGTTTTTTTTTTTCAAGTTGATATGAGATTCATTGTGTAATATATATATATAATTGTTTTTCTTTTGGATATTATCGCCTTTCAATCAAGATTCGAAGCATAATATATCTAGGATAAGATGAAGTATATTTAATATGGAGCACATAGCAACTATAGAAAGTATGATAACAACCCGTTGGAACTTCAAACTATTGAAATTGTGTATGGGTGTGATTTTAACTAGCTTTCTGTTAAGTCACCGACTGGTATGTTATCAGATGTATTTTTTCTGGTGATAATTAACATTTCAGGTGTAGATAATGATAAAATGGATGTCGAATATAGTATCACTTAATTATCATCAACTGGTGAAACTTGGAAAGTAAATTTTTGTGCATTTGTTGATAATTTGTATACTATAAGTGTGAATTCTTCAGCCTGAGTTTTATGATATCTGCCTTTAGCACTTATCCTTATAATACTTGTCCTTATCGAAAAGCATAGATAATAGATCTTAAAATTTCTTTAAAAATTACAAAAAAAATATGATAATAATATTAAGTACCTTTTCGCTTACCTCGTTATCATGTTTATTTGCTTTTCCTGAATTTTACAAATTTAGTTGCTCAAATGATCATTTTAGTACAGGAACTACATTTTCTAATTGTTTCGGTTTCGTCTTTCCTAGATAATTGGATATTTGTAGGTTTTCGCTCTTGTTGAACAAAATTGTAATTAACTTTGTATCTTTATTTAAATCCTGCAATGAATTGAAAGTATCAGACTATATTCATAATCACTACTGTGATTTCTAAGTATATGTTGACTAAAATGCTTAAACATTGGCAGTAGTGATAATGTGATAGTCGCAGCATTGAAAGAATATCGTACGTACAAATTAGGAGCGATGTGTCGCATGCTCAGCCAATTATCATCGTGTAATTGGTAAAAAAAAAAAAAAAAAAAAAAAAAAAAAGCAGCAGCAGCATAGAGAAAAAAAAAAACCAAAAAAGTTAAAGAAATTGAACATACTAATACAGTGAAGGAGGAGTTTGATAAAAAATTTGAACATTAATTCAGACAAAAGAAAAAAAAAAAAAGGAAATAGAATAAGATGGTATGTCATCAATCTCCCAATTCGTGAATCAAATTAATATTAAAATTAAAGATATGACAAGAATCTGAAAAATATGAATAAACAAAAAAATAAAAATTCATCATCAAAAGTACAAACTCATTAAATAGCTCAAAGATGTTTTTAAACCAAAAAAGTATTCTATAACATGACAATAATTATTGATAAGACAAGAAAAGTAAAAAGTGGAACAAAATAATTCGACTGTATTGGGAAAAGACATCAAAACACCCATTTTTGACATTGGAGATCACCTCCAAAAGTATTTGTTTGTCAGAGTAACTCAAAAACCTTTGTCCATTTGATATCAAAATTCAAGATATAAATTCAATTATCTCCATGTTCGATTCTTAAAATACCAAGTTTATATGCCTAGTAAAGCAAACAAACACACACAAAAAAAAAAAAAAAAAAAAAAAAAAGAAGGTCAATTAGAAGAGCTGCCTATTTTATGAAATTTTAATTGTAATTATTGAGTAATGATAAGACTGTGACATATCTTCAATAGAAAAACAAAATCAAAAACCAAAAAAAAATATGGCGTCCGATTTCTTATGTTATCTTTGATTCTTGTATCCTATGACAATTATTCCACAGCTTGAGGTATTAATAAAAGTTGCAGAATCAAATACTAACATTGAGTTTATAGGCTTTCTACTCTGCTTTATTCAAAAGAAACTCTGCTTTCTTAGCTGTTATTTTTGCTGGTGCCTTCACTTTCCAAGCCACTTTTGACGTTGCCGTCACCAAATGGTACGAAAACCACAACAAAGGTAAATTGTGGAAAGATCTTAAACCAAAAGTTTTGGCTGGTTTTGAAGTCGAAGAAGATGATGAATAAATGACTCGTTAATCTTTATTATGAATCTTCAAGCTCAAAAACAAAAACAAACAAATAAACAAACACAAAAATAAATTATAATAAACAATTAAAAAAATTGTGTTTCAAAAAAAAAAAAAAAAAAAAAAACGTCCCCTCGAAAAATTGCAAATAATGAGTTTCAGTTGACTTTCAGTACTACGTTTCTCACTAATTTGTATTAATTTTGGAATTATCGGTCGATGTTTGGTTAGCTGTTTCTCTTTTTTTTTTCTCTCTCTCTCTCTTTTGTCTACTAATATATTCTGATATTTTTTAATATTATTACCTGCTGCATTTCTGCATGAGGAAGTTTTTGATCCCAAGCTCATTAATTTTTTTTTTTTTTTCTTTTCATAAATGTGATGATTAAGATGCTGAGCCTACGCCGCCGCCCTCTGTTTTTCTAGTTTTTCCTCTTACAAATATAAAATTTTTAAAAAGCATCAGTGCCCAAAATGCTGTGTAGTAAAAGTGAAACTTAATGCCTTAATAATCTTTTAATTGAGTGTGCATAAAAAATCCATTCCTTGTTGCAAAAAAGAAAAACCTATACCATATAAGGATCTAAACATTCCATTAAAAAAAGGAAGTAAACAATGAAAAAAGAAAAGAAAAAAAGAAAGAAAGTAAATCAAAATTCTATATTATATCAAGTCTTTGGATAATCTCTTAAGTCTAAAGTCAAAGTTTTTGAACTATTTTTAACTTGTTCTCTGTAAATCCCCACAAGAGCGTCTGATTTTTCAAATAACCCATTTTTAAGACTAATAACAATAAATTGAAAATTTGGTCCTGCATGTTTAACAAGATAATTTGCAACTCTTTGAACATTGGCATTATCTAGAGCAGCATCAACTTCGTCTAACACAAAAAATGGACTTGGATGATAAGAATGGATAGCAAATAATAAAGCTAATGCTGCCACCGATTTTTCACCTCCTGATAAAGCATCCATCGCCATAAAACGTTTGAATGGTGGCGTGACATTATATTTAATACCAGCATTATATGGTTCATCATCATCTTCAATAGTCAAATAAGCAGCACCTCCCATTGGTGATGCACTGGATTTAGTTAATTCTTTATATGTTGAGTCAACTTTGTCAAAAACAGTATTATAAGCCTCCATGAAGAGATTATACCTACGGTCCTTCACATCGTTAAATTTATCAATAACTGATGATTCATGTTCACGAGATAAGACAAGACTGTCATCAACTTCTTTAAGCCTGCTCTGCACCTCTTTCAAACGCTCAATAGCTTTGATGTTGGGAGAAAGTTTTTCTAATTCATCTGAAACTTTTTTAATTTTATTTTTGAAATCCTTATCTGCACTTTGAAAGTCATTTAATTTTTTGTACTTTTGAGGCAATTGACCAAAATCTACTTGTAAGTTATCATATACGTCTGCAACATTGCCATCCTCAATAGCAACTGGTACTAAATCTAAAGAACCTTCAATAAATGGAACTTTGATATTTTCAATTTTGCAAGCTTTGTAAATATCAATACTTTTTGTCATTTCTTTTTCTATATCATGTTCTAAACTTTGATGTTTCTTAATTGCTGACTTGCATTTTTGACTCAATTCATTTATAGTATCTTCGAATGATTTAATATCTTCTAGTTTAGTTCTCAATTTTTTCTCCAACTGCTCGAGTTTCTCAGAAGAAACTTCAATCTCCGATTGGACCATCTCAATTTCTTCTTGAATTCTATTTCTTTCTTCCCTGATATTGGTTAAATCTTCTTCAGTTTTCGCTTGGTCATTAGTTATTCTTTGTAAACGGCTTTGTGATTGTTTAACTCTATCTGTCTCAAAGTCAATCTTGTTATTCAAAGTGGAAATATGCTTAAGAAATTTCGATCTTTCTTGTTCCTTTTGTATCATCATCGAACCATGCGCAATTTCATATTCGAAAATGTCAATATCATATTTTTCAATCAAACTACTATAAACTTCATTTTGCAATTCCTTGATTTGATTTTCAATATTCTTGATGCTAGAATTGACTTCAACCAACAGTTTCTCCTTTTGAGCTAGCTTATCTTGAACTCCATTTAATAAATTTCGTTGATACTTTATTTCGGACTCTGTATCTTCAACATTTCGTTGTATTTCTTTAAGTGCACTTTCTAACAATGGTATTGAGCTTTCTAATTCACCAATTTCATTTAAAAGTTCTCTTTCTGCAATTTCATTTGGTTTTTCTGCTTGAATAGAGTTTAAATCATCCAAAAGTTGATCTTTCTTTATAACCAAATTTGTCAACTCTGATTTATCCCATGTAGAGGATCTACCAAACCCATTTTCATCGTTTCTACTTCTACCACCGGTCATTAAACCTGCTTTATGAATCAATGATCCATCCAATGTAACAATTTTAACATCTACTTTCTTTTCCCATCTAATAAATTTCGCAATTTTCAAGTCCTCACAGACAATAGAGTTTCCACAAGCATATTGCATTGCCCTTTCTAACAATGGATCGTACTCCATAACATCCAAAACAGGACTAGCTCCTGGATGAATATGTCTAAGGTTGGAACTAGGAGAAGTCGAATCTACCGAATCTAATGGAATGAAAGATGCCACACCAACTCTTTGTTCTTTGAGATACTTAATGCTCTTTTGAGCAACAGTAATATTATCAACAATTATTGAGTCAAAGCTTTTACCAAGAATTGTAGCAATAGCAGTTTCATATTTTTTCTGTTTTGGTTTACAAAGATCACAAAGTAGGCCCTTGACACCAGGGAATAATCTTTGTAAATTATTGACATTTTCTCTAAGTTTTCTTTCACGATTTGATTCTCTTTTATAGGCATTCAAATCATCCAATTTGAGTAGAATTTCTTTTATCTGGGTATTTAATTCAAACTCTTTGGATAATATTCTTTCCTTCTTTGTTCTAAGTTCATTAAGATAATTTTTCTTGATAGTTAAATCATCTGTGGCGTCACTCAAATCACTTCTTCCTTGCTTTAATTGGTTTTTGAAGTTGGTTAAATTCTCATTAAGACTCGAAATTCTAGTTAACAAACTTTCTTTTTGACTTTCTAAATTACTAAGTTGGGTTTGAAGAGAATTTTTATCATTATTTAACAAATTTAATTCACCTTCTTGTATAGCCCCTCCTCGTGATAAAAAGTCTTGTCTCAATTGTTCATATTCTTGATGTCCTTCTTCTGGTAATTCATGATCCTTTTGTTTCGATTGGTTTTGTTGTTGAAACACTTTTAATGATTTTTCAACAACTGATTTTTGTTTGTTAAACTCTTTGACATTGTTTTCTTGTGTGATAATATCTTGCTCAATTTCCTTGATTCTTCTTTTAAGGTCGGAAACCTTTTTGAGAGCAATATCTCTTTTCGTTGTCGCTGGCAATAACTCTTTTTCTAGTCTTTTTAATTCATGATTTTTTTTTTCAATACCTGTTTTATCTTTTATGATTCTCAAATTTTTTTTAGCATAATCGGCGCTAAGGTTTTTTAAATTTGCTTGTTCTTTTTTTAATTTTTCTTCTTGCAGGTTCAATTCTTGTTCAGCAACAGTAAACTGATCAAATAAGTCCTCAACCTTAAGGTTGTGATAATTCAATTTCCAAAGAGTGTAATTTTCAATCAACAGGGTTTTTTCATTCATTTTTTTTTCAAAATGATCTGATTCTGCTTTTTGCTCTTTATATTGTTTTAATTCACCATTAAGAATTCTTTTTCTTTGAAAATGACTATTTGTAGTATCATGAGCTTTTTCCACTTCATCTTTAAGTTCATCATATTCTCTTTTCAAATCCACAGATCCAGAAATTGTCTCAATCAATTTAGTCAAATCTTGAGGAGATTGTGCTGCTATTTGTTCAACATCACCTTGAAAAACAAGAAAATTTCTAGCTTTGATCAAAATGTTTTCTTTTTTCAAAATGTTTGAATATTCCGTGGCAGTAACAACTTTACCATTGATACTATATTCACTTGATCCAGCCACTGTAATGACTCTTTTCAATTTGAGGTAATCATTTGGTGCTTTTTCATAAATTGCCAAGACATAAGCAGTGTTTGGTTTTTTTAAATCATCATCTTTTTCATAATTACTCTCCAGATCAGAAAAATCTAAAGAATATGTTTCATCATCTTCATCTAATCGACCTCTATAAATCAAATCTTTCAATTGAGCTGATCTAAGATGAGTAGATCTAATTCCCAATACAAAAGAGATGGCGTCCATCATATTTGATTTCCCTGCACCATTTGGACCCACTATACTGATGAAATTGGAAGAACCAAAACCAATTGAAGAAGTTCCTCTATAACTTTTGAAGTTATGAAGCTCTAATCCAACTAACCGCCCCATATTAAATGATCACTCTAACCTTGTTATACGCTTTTGGCTAATATATAGCTTGACCTTGTGATTTATTGTTTTGGGAAATTTTTTGTTTTTTTTTTTCCTATTATTTTTTGGTGAAAAAAAAAACAAAAAAAAAAAAAATTAATTAATTAATTGACGCGTCTTTCATTTGATCACGTGAAATTGGTGGAGTTATATATATATTTTCAATCTTGTAATTTAATTAGTATTACTGAGTAGAAATTTTATTACTTCATTTCATTATGAAAAAACCGTGGTAATTATTAGGCTGATGATATATTTTTCTTGCCTTTAAATGATGTAATTTCTAAAATTCATCAATATTTAATATTGAGTAGCTAGAATCTTTTTAATTTTTTCATATAAGTGTGCTCATAGAGTTAGCTGTTATAACTCTTGATTCTGTCTTGAGAATCTTTGAATTCATTTTCTTTGAAGAAGTAGCGCACCTTTTTTTATTAGTGGTTCCACGGCCACTGAGGGGTATGTCTTAAAATAAACTGATTCATAAATTTTGGATAAAGAGCGAGGACAAAAGTACCAATAGTAGTTTCTATATTTCTCGAGAAATGGTGATGAGCACTTCCCATAACATTCGGTCATCTTTGAGGGTATCCATAACTTCTTGGTTCTTTTCGAAAGAAACCTCGAGTGATAATAACAATTCAATTGAGAATTTCATTTAAATGTTTGTACCAAGGATAACAGTTGTAAAATGAGATAGTAATATTACAGTTTTGCCTTTGTATATAGAGAGAGCAAGATTTTAGGATATGTCAAATTTGCGGGTGTATCCTCTACGTCATTTTTTATTTATTTATTTTTTGACGTATTCTTGTTTAAATTGGATTTGAAATTATTAGAATCAAAATCAGTTCCAGACCAGAGCAATAGTTCAAGTTTTTTTTTGTATTTATTTATTTTTCGCTTTATTCAACAATAAGCAAAATTTAAATCAATTTGACAGAGACTGACTCGCTTTTTCGTATTTGAATAACAGTCACATTTGTCAAAACTGGCAGATGTCCAAAAAAAAATAAAAGTAAAAAAAAAAAAAAGGGAAAAAAGGTGCAGTGAATATTCAATATAACCAACTAATTATATTATACTTACGATAGATGTCATTTCAAGAGAATATAAAACGGACATACAATTCATAGTAAAAATCTAAGTGAAAAAGATGCAAGCGCCCCTAACATTACTGGCCACATTTGCAATGATATAGATACTTCTATAAGAAATAAGACATTAAGGAGGAAAAATTAAATCGAAAACACAAACAAAAAAAAAAAAAAAAAAAAAGAAAAAAAAAAAGTACCACCAAAAAGATGGTACTTGGAGGACGGCAAAAAAAAGTAAACCTTTCAAGATATAAGGCTTCTAAAAAAAAAAAAAAAAAAAAACAAGACATAAGGTATCATTATCATAATGAAAAATAAAATAGCAAAAATAAACATCAGAAACTTTTTTTTTTTTGGACTACTAGTGATTAGTTGCCTTCAAAAAGACCTTGGTTACCAGCTTCTTCTGCTCTATTTTTTTCATCGGAATCTTTATTAGAAAGGGATGCGTCTTCAATTTGTTCATCAAGTTGTTTTTCACCTTCATAAACAGCCAAATCATCAATATATTCTTGAATTTCTCTGGTGGTCAATTTAGGTAATTGATTGGCAACTTTGAATGGCAAAGTTTTATCCAAGTGAGCTTTAGCATAAATGATATCGATTTCTTCCAAAGTTCTTCCTGTGGTTTCTGGTAAGAAAAAGTAAACAATTGGAATGGAAAGAAAATTGATAAGAGAGAAGAATAAATAACAACCCCAGCCAGCATTGGAAATAAAGATTGGTGTAAACATGACAACGGCAAAGTTACAAATCCAGTTAGTACATGTGGAAACAGCTGAACCGGCTGTTCTAGTTCTCAAAGAATTAATTTCTGGTGGATAAACCCATGGTAATTGTAAAATGGTACAACCAAAGACAGCAATGAAAAGGAATAAACCAACAGCAGCACCTTTAGCAGTTTCAGCATTTTTGTGGACTAAACAAGCAAAAGAAATAAGGAAGGCAATACCTTGACCGAAAAACCCACCCAAAAACATTTTTCTTCTACCAACTTTGTCGACAATAAAGAAAGCAGGAACAGAAGCAATGAAATAAATGGTAGAGAAGACACCACCCAAAACAGTAGATAAACTATGGGATAAACCAACAGAGGTTTCCAATAAGACAGGAGCATAATAAATGGCAGCATTACAACCAGTAAATTGTTGAGAAAATTGAGTGAAAGCACCGATTAAAACTCTTGGAAGGTTACCAGATTTACCAGTGTCGAAAAGTTCTTTGAATGAAAGTTGGTTGGAGTATCTTTCAACGGCTTCAGTGATAACAGTGACTTCGGAGATAATGTAATCATCATTTGGATCCAACTCATCGACCTCAGCTAAAATGGTTTTGGCTTCTTCTTGTCTTCCTTTAGAAATTAACCATCTTGGTGATTCAGGTAAACCAAGAACACCAAAGAATAAGACAGCAGCAAAGAAAGCTTGGAAAGCAATTGGGAATCTCCAAGTAACTGAGCCACCGGCATAACTGATACCATAATCTAACCAATAAGCAATGAAAGTACCAAAAGCAACAGTAGAACCTTCAACATAAACTAAACGACCTCTATTTTCTGGACGAGACATTTCAGATTGCCAAACAGGGATAGTAGCAGTATTCATACCATTACCAACACCAGTCAACACACGTCCTACAATAAAACATACAAGTTCAAAAGAACAACAAGTAATAGCAGTACCAGCAACAATAATAACAGCACCAATCATAATAATAGGTTTTCTACCCAAATTTTCACCTTGAAACAATGCAAAAAGTGCACCAATAAAACAACCAATTTCATAACAGGAAACGACAGCACCTTGAACAACAACTGCATGTGTATCATTGGAATTTTTTTTGTAGGTACCAGGGAATTGGGTATTGAATTCAGTACTTGTAATGATTGAACCCATAACACCTTGATCATAACCAAAGAGAGAGAAACCAGTACAAGCAATGACGGTAATGGTAAGTCTAAGAGCCCTACCGCTCAACCCCATAGTAGAGGTTCTATTAGTGAATTT
>JASTUB010000258.1:0-23577 GCA_031124825.1 Saccharomycopsis vini
TATTATTATTATTATTATTATTATTATTATTATTATTATTATTATTATTATTATTATTATTATTATTATTATTATTAATTCCATTTAATGATTGTTCTTGTTGAGCAATGTTCATTTGGTTGTAAAATTGAGCTAATAATTCATTGGTACAATTTTCAGATAAATTGAATTGACCATTATTAGCAGCAATTATAACACTCAATAATAAACTTGCTTTATTTTGTGCTGTCAAATTATGATTCATAATCAGATTATTAATGTCAAGAGAAGCATCACCACCAAAATTTAAATTAGCGTTATTATTATTATGATTATTATTATTATTATTATTATTATTATTATTATTATTATTATTGAAAGCATTGGAAGTATTGATGAAATTGTCCAAGTTTGTAAATTGTTGATTATTGGTTCTTAAATCTAATTGAGGTTGCTGATTCGATGGGGAAGAAACTAACAGAGCATCCTTAGAATAACCATTACTATTATAAGAATCTGACTTTGTTATTATTTCCCCCTTGTAAGTGCTTTGTTGATTTGATGGAGAATTGAATAAACTGTTACTGTTCTTTTTCTCATCATCATCATCATCATCATTACTAATACTAGAAACTTTACGTTTCTTGTTATACAAAACCCCAAATGACCGACTATTATCAGGAATAGTGACAATACTTGACATATTACCTTTTTTAACTGGAGCCAGGTATAATGAATTTGCAGTATATTTTCCATATGATGAACTAATATTACTGACATTATTGTTACGATTCATCAGATTATACAGAATTCCACTAGCATTAAGATCTTCTTGTTTAATTATTGAATTCTCATTAATGTTGTTCGTATTTGAACTTCCAAAATTCAGGAATTCTGATGATGATTCTTTGAAATTGTTGTCAAAGTTAAAAAAATTTTCTGAATCCAGTAAATTAAGGTCATTAAATATCAGATTAGTTTTTTCATCATTAAAACCAAACATATTTAAATTATTATTGTTGAGTGGACTCAATTGTGATTGAGGATTATTAATATTATTATTACTCTGAATATTCTGGTTACTATGGTCATCAAAATTGAAATTAAAATTATCTGCTTCAGGAACAACGTTGGTAAAATAATTATTAAATTGACCAAACCCCAAGTCTTCTTGATTGGTTTCATTGTTATTCAACGCATTATCAATATTACCAAACATTGGTAATGATTCTTCCTCTTTTTTAAAGTTGTCATTAATGGTGTTATCATTATTGTTGTTGTTAGCTGCACCATCAATAAAAGTACTTTTTGATTTGATTTGATTTTTTTGATTAAGATCATTATTTGGCTTTGATTGAACATTATTCGGCTCATATTCTTCAATAATACAAGCATCAACCATTTCTGAAGGAGTTTTATAAGTTAAAAATTTTTCTTCAGCTTTCAAATCAGTCAAAATATCGATCTCCCATGATTTATAAACTTGTAATTGTTTAATCATTTGAATCAATTTGAATTCTGAATTTTTGAAATCAGTGGCAGTATTTTGGGATAAGGATGTTGCTTGGTTATTATTATTAATTTGATTTTCATAATTATTGTCATTATTATTGGTGTTGTCATTATTAATATTAATAGGATTGGAATCACCCCAAAGAGATTTATGAATAGTTTCAGGATGTTTTGAAATGTTTGACCCTCCATTGTTGAATTGAGCTTTTGTATACTCTTCTAAATCAATAATATCAGCATTTATAAATGCATTTCTAATAATCTCAACAGAGACATTTGACCAAGAATTTTTGATCATTAACATAACATCAGTTAATGTGGCACCATATTGATCCACGGTTAATATTGGGGAGTTTTTCAATTTTGATTGAAGATTTATTGAGAGAAGATATTGTTGTAAACGATATAATACTTTGAATTCTCTAAATATTCCCAAATCCATTGGCAAAATTTTTTGTCTTATACTGGTTAATTGATTCATTGGTTCTATATTATTATTAATATTGTCAAGGTTTGGGTTATGAACAACAACCAATTTAATGAATTCCAATTTCATATTAACCACTCTATGGCTTGCAGCATCATCCATTATTAAAACAATGTCTCTGTTAGCCAATGACAACCGTTTATCTAAAGTTGATAACCAATCGGATAATTGTAAAGAAGTTAACCAACCTTTTTTGTTACTTTGATAGCTCAAATCATATTTTTTAGAGATTTTTGTTGCCGGTTTACCTTCAAAACAAACCATATTATCATAATGACCGATCAATAAAGGTTCAAGTTTTTCTGATCCATCGGCGTTAGTAGTTAATAAAACGGTTGCACCATTTTTGTTATCATAAATCAGATCTTTATTAATATTATCATCTAACAAATATTTCTGATCCAAGGGGAGTTTATAATATAAAAAGAATTCATCAATGACAAAAATGTCTTTCAAATTGAATTGTTTTAAATAATTTTTGAGTTCTAACCTTTCGGTTTGTAAATTCCAAATTTTTTGAGGTTTTCTTAATTCTTTTGATAAATTACTTAAACTAACATTCATTTTATTTAAGAAATGATTACACCATTTATGGCTGAATTTTCCATTTCCTTCTTTTGAGTTTGTTGGTAATATATTCCATAAATTAGTCGCCGATTGTTGTATAAGTAATATTGTTATTGATACATCATCCCAAATTGATTGACAAATCCATTCCGTCAAGATTTCTCGGAGCAACACATTTGAAGGCTTTCTTCTTCTAATTAGTTTAAATTCATGTTCTTTTAAAGCAATGAGCTCATTTTTTTTTGATAAGATTCTAGAGATTGTTGTTTGAGATGGAGGCTTAATTGTATGATATTTTTTTTTAGCCCAATTTGCCAAATCAGCTTGGGTCATTTCCGGGTTTGCTTCCGCCATTAGACAAATGTCGATTTTTTGTCTAATGGTATAACCCATTTTTTGAATATTACTCATGATTAAATATTTGTATGTATATGAAGGAAATGGATATTGATTGAATGATGGGTGATGATGACTGTTGATTGATTCGCAAACAAGGGTGTGTATTATTTTTGTTTTTAAATCTTTGTGTTTTTATTTCGTCAATGAGCGTCTAGAGCAATGAAATATTTTGGAAAGTGCAATAACAATTTTTTTTATTTATTTATTTATTTTTTTTTTTTTTTTTTGTTGTTGTTTTTGAGTACAGTAAAATAAAGTTTTCTTTTTTCTTTTGTTTGTTGCAAAGTAATTAATAAAATGAAAGAGATGACATTGAAAGATGATCAGAGGGCAAGGAAAAATAAAAAAAAAAGATGGAACAAAAAACCTGTGATGATTTTTTTGGCTTTTTTTTTTTTTTTTTTTTTTTTTTAAAAAAAAAAAAAAATTAAAAAAAAAAAAAAAAAAAAAAAAAAAAAAAGACTGGAAAAGTAAGAAAAATTAATAATTTTCACTATAGTGAAAAACAAAAAGACTGCAAAGGCAGGTGAAAAAGTATAAGGTGTGGGACTTTGATAAGAAGATTGGATAAGTATATTTATTTATGGTGCATTATTATTATTATTAAAATACTACACAACTTGAAATCAAACAAATAAACGATGATAATTTGATTCATTCATTTTATTTCTTCTTCACAAACTCATGTCTTATTTATTTTTTTAACCGCCGCATAAAAAAAATTCCGTTTTTTTTTTTTTTTTTTTTTTTTTTTTATTTTTTTTTCCCAAAAAAAAAATCGAACGATTTTTGTTTTCAAATGAGAGAAGAAGAAGAAGAGGTGATTTTTTTTTTTTTCATAATTAATACTTTTTTATGTGTTTGAAAAAACTACTTGAAATTTATTTTAAAAAAAAAATAGTACAATAATAATCACCCTACAAGTAAGAATAATAAATAAAATAAAGACATTCTTGATTGATTTTAATGCAAAAACTTGGTTGTAATATACTCACTGTAAACACTCCAGATAAATTATCCTCATATATGAAAAAAAAACATCATCTTTTTAAGCGCCGACTTCGTACGCCACTTGTGATTTCGCCCCTTACAACTTTCATTTTCAACATTTGGAAGCCATCGATGGGTCCAATTTGATGATGCCCGGTAATGTGATAATATAAGACAAATCTTTCTGCAAATCAAATACAACATTCCCCCTTCTTTTGTTGCTATCTTATGATAGTCTCAAGTTTCTTTGATTTGATTCTCTTTAATTTCAACTTATATCTAAAAAAAAAAATGCTAAAATTATTGGAGAAAATATATATATATATTCAGAGGCTTTCCCATAAGCTTGTTCAAATCAAAAATAATAGTCAATAATGTTTAAACAAGTGGTGAGAGTAGTTATATATAAAATATGTACTAACCATGCGAGTAAAGATGATCTCTTCCACTCATTATAAGCTTGGCTAATTCGTTTATCATATGATTATATATATATAAAATAGTACAAAGACCCGAAGATATGGAACATCACAAATGGCTGTCTGTTATTATACTTACGCATAGGAAGAAAAAAAAAAAAGTGTGAGAGATCGTCAATGTCAAATGTCTAAGAAATCATCTGATTCAAGCGTCTCACTTTCTCAAATGGTTAGACCCATTTTAATTCGTGCTTCTTTTTTTTTCTTTTTTTTTTGGCAAATTGGTGAGTTGATCTCTGGGAGGTTAATGATAGCTCCTCGAGACTTTTCCCTCTTTACAAAATCTGTTTTATGTTGCTGCTATCTTTAGTGTTTTTTTCATTTTGCACTAGATCACAATTTTATTGCAGGTAGGCTTGTAATATTACATAAGTAGTGAGTAAGACAAAACGCGTAAATTAAAATAAGCAAAAAGGGGAAAAAAAAAAAAAAAAAAAAACTTTTTAAACACATACAAAATCAGAATAATTATAACTTAATTTTGGCGTCTGTGCTCAACTTACCATTTTACTCTTTTTTTTTTTTTTTTTTTTTTCCCCTTTTCTTTTTTACTTTTATTTATTGTTATCTTTATTGTTAACATCAATGTCCTTGTCGGACTCCATTGACAATAATTATAATACTGATGATATTGATTTCCAAAATGATCCAATTCCAGTTGATTTTGCTCCAGGTATTAATCATATTATATTAACTAAAAATAACCGTAATTTTTATGCAAGTGAAATTTTCCATAAATCTCCTCTTTATAACAAAGTTGTACCGGTAAGAATCAAAGATATCATCAATTCCGCAGATTTGATCAAAATATATGGCCCAATCAAAGGTTTAAGCTTGGTTAATAACCATGTTCTTGTCATAAATAATCACCCGGTCAAAACCATTTCAATAACCGCAAGAATTATATGTCAATCTACAACAACAGTTAATCGAAATGCACATAATAATAATAATAATAATAATAATAATAATAATAATAATAATAATAATTACTATGAAGATGGAACAGAAACCCTTTATTTCTTGGATCTTTGTGACAGTAGTGGGCCAACAATAACTTGCGTTGTTCCTGAACATAAATTGATTGAATCTGGGTTATCAACATCAACAATTACAAACTCTAATTATGGAATATTAATTAAAATAGTGGGTAATATCAAAAATCGCTATTATGGTGGCGGTGCTAACTCAATCATTTTTCAAAATGGAAGAAAAATGGCCACTAAAAATTTCAAAGCTCCTAATGTTATTCAAAAGGAAATCCATCCAATTACTATTGAAATTTTATCCAAAAAAAAAAATAAAAGTTTGATGGTAGAATTGAATGAATGGCAAAAAATTATTGAATTTAGAGAGAAATATTTAAAGCCCCCTTGGATAATCAATTTAGATGAATTCAAATTTATTATAAACAATAGCGCCAATAATAATAATAATAATAATAATGAACATTATATCACAATAGATAGCATTTCTTTGAATAAAAATATGTTAGTTACTAAAAAGCCATATGAAACTGCAACAACAAAAAGACAAAAAATCAACAAAAAATCATTGAAATTATCTAGCTTCCAAATTAATGAAAGTGAATTAGCTTGTGGTGGGATAACCGATAGTATATATATTAACAAGGCAAAAAGAAAAAAAACTAACAATAACAAGCATTTAATTAGCGGTAATACTATCACGAAATTTCTTAGTGGAATTAATCAAGATGAAATTTATCAGATTACTGCTGATGATGATGATGATGATGATGATGATGATGATGATGATGATGATGATGATTATCATAACTTCAATACGAAAAAAAACTTGCGGTCCCCAAAAATCGACGTTCCAGCGACCGAAGAAATCATCACATCAGATAATCATAGCACCTATTCTTCGAGCAGCGACATTGAGGAAGTCTCCGATGATAGTATAGTTGTAACCGCTACAAAAAATTCAAAGGATTCTTATAGTCCTATAATAATCACTTATAATAAACTTGCTCACAATCACCAATCAAATAAAAAAATGCTGTTCACTGAAAAGACTCAATTACTAAATAATGGGAGTTTAAATAATGATTTTCATATGCACTCAAACAGCAATAATATTAATAATCCTGAAACCCAAGGCCAAGAAAATTCTAGCCTTGAACAGCGGCAAAATTTGACCATTGATTGTCATTCTATAACTTTGGAAAAAATTGAGAAACACTTTCAAAATTACGGTGTTCATTTCACACCCTTTGTTTTTCAAGATCTTGAAGAAATCCTATTATTCAAAGATTTGGCTAAAGTTCTTGCATCCAATTTAGAATTTGCTGAACTGATAATTCATGATAAATTCAATATCATAAACAGACTCACATATAGCCTTGAATTTTTTAAACTGTTTATCAGACTTCGAAGCTTCACAACTAATGATAGCGGTAAAAACGATAACTATGAAGATAATAATAGAATTATTGCTTTTGATAATGATTCATCAAAAGGGGTGAAAATAGATCCACTGGTTATCAAGTATTCTATAGAATTGAAAAGCCTTTATATTGATTTGAGAATTTCCAATTTTTTAATCTTATTGGCTCTTAAATATGGATTTATTTGGAAATTTGAAAATGAAGATTCCAACGACATCAAGAAGAGAATTGGCAAAAACAATTTCAATCAAATCATTGAAAAATTCAAAACAAATGGAGTCATGAATTATAACCCCATTAAATTCAAAAAGTTTTCAAATAAATTAGATTTGAAAACTATAAAGCAATTTGTGGAAATGAGAGAATTTGGAAATTTGAAAAGTAAGTTATTTCATGATATTAGACAAGAATTCAACAATAAAGAACTTATTAAAGGATTTAAAATGAGAATGAGAGAAAGCAAACAACAATCAGCCGCTGTGGTTACTAAAAGATCAAGTAATAACAACAGCAATAATAATAATAGCGATACCCACGCCAACAATTCTGGTAATCAAAAAATACAAATATTCATTAATTTTTTCGAATGTTACTCCATCTATAGAATAATTATTCAACAATTGAAACTTTTTTTGAAAAACTGTTATAAAATTTATTTTAATGAATTAGAGGAATTGATCAAAGCTGCTAGAAAAAATTTCATTAGTTCATCAATAACTAGTATTTCTAGCACTAATAATCAACAATTTAATCAATTTGACAGCAATTTCAAAGCAATCCGAATGATTTCAAATAAAAAGGTATACCAATTATTCAATAATAATTCAAAGAATAGTATCAAAAAATTGAAATTTAGTGATTTTTTACTTCAAATCAAAAATCATTTTTCAAAAAATACATCCTTGTCAATGAATCTGCAATTTGAGTTTGCCAAAAATATTTTTATTATTGATGGACAAGAATTTATTATTCCAGGAAAGCGAGACAATGATGAGATAACAATAAAATACATTGTTTTAAAAATGATTGAGTTTATACTTAATGATACATTAATAGTTTCCAAATTCGAGCAAGAAATAATAGATAATTTCTTTAAGAAAGTAACAATGCGGATAGAAGACCATAATAATAGTTATAACAATAATAATTTTTTTGACCAAAATCCAGTCACAGTGATACAAAAAATAGAAGTTTTAAAAGAAACCATTAATTTTAAAAAGTTGAATTGGAAAAAATATGTCAAGGATGAGCAGATCGGGATTTTTTGGAAATTGGAGATTAATCCTTGAAAACAATATAATATTAATATATAGTTGAACGGATTCTTATAAAACTGTATCTTATTGAGATCTCAATTAAAATATGGTACTGTTTAAGATGATATTTAGACAACCCATTAAATGTAATTGAAATTTACTAATAGTTTTTAATTTCTATATTTTTATAATGAGAAAATTCATTTATTAGATCACTTAAGTCTTTAGTATTATATAGTAATCCTAGAAGCAAAGAAGAGTTCATTTCGATGAATGGAAAAAGCAAGTCTTTGGATAGCCAGATAAAAAGGTGTTTAATTCAATAACTAAAAATAGCAGATCTCATCCATGTGCCAATGGAATATAAAATAGCAAAAATGATTACCTAGCAAATAAGCTCTGACTACCTTAATCTCTGATTACCTTAAACTCAAAGTATCTAGTAAAGTTAGCAGCTTTTGAAGAAGGACCTGTAGCTTGATAGTAAAGTATCATCTTGTCATAGCAGTTTTAAGATGATAAGAATATGTAACGATTACAAAACCTGTGAATTTATAATTAAACAACCTAGTACCTCCACCCACTGCATGAAATGCAAAATTTAAATATCGAATAGCAGGATCAAATCAATTAGCAAACAATAAATAAAAACTAAACTCTATAAGCAATATCATTAGCAAATATAATTAAAAGAACAGAAAGAAAGAAAGAAAGAAAAAAAGCACAAAAACAAAAAAATCGTGCTTATTAGTTTTTTTCCTTCATGGTCTTCTAATAGGTTCAAGTTTGATCAAAAGTTCCATATAACTACAACGACCACAAATGACATGATGACATCTTTCACATATTGTATCATCAAGTTGAACATTTGTACATCTATGACAACGATAATTTAGTCGATAAGTGGCAACATTATTGTTCTGTAATCTTTCAATGATCATTTCTTACTTTTTTTTGTTTGTTTGTTTGTTTTTGGCTTGAATTGTTTTTAAAATTATGAATAATGAAGCTAAGGTGAGTAGTTATACATATAGGAAGATTAAATTCTCTTTATATACATGTAATTACCCCCACTTCCCTTATATAAAGGAAATTTGAAGGGATGGAGAGGGGAAGTTGTTTATGATGTTACATTTGACTTTTTGATTAAAGTTCTTATCAATGACTAGATATGAAAAGTTGATTACCAAAATCAAATGAGTCCCCCACTCTCCCATAATAAAACAAAACCTTGAGATGGAGTTAGTGACAGTAACAATAATAATTATAATAATAATAATACCAAAGAAAAGATTCCCATACAAAATTATAGCTTCCCTGAATTACTATTTTAACCATGCATGATCAGATGGAAATTATTCGTCGGTTAGGTTCAAATCAAGTCATTGCTGATGCAGGGACATTTTCATCATGTTTCAATTAATGAAAGATTGATTCCCTTAATTTAACTCTAATACTTCTTTTACTTCGAGATAAAACTTTTAAAGATCTATACATTATTAATACGCTGTTATCAATGATGTCAGCTACCACACTTAAGATTCCAATTTGACTTGGATCATCCTTAAAATTGGCACTCATTTTGAATACTAAATCAAAAGTCTTTTTATTTTTTTATTAAATTTGTTTTCCCCATCACTGATAAAAATGTGACAAGGGGGGCCCATTTTGACGGACCCATGCGCTACATCGGCAGACTTGTATCTGACATTATTACTATTGAAGTTAGCGGCTGTGCTTGATATAACTGCTATTTATTTCACACCTGATGATTTAAACCAAAAATTTATTCTGAAATTTTATAGATAAAATGATTAATAATACAATAATGAAAAACACTAAAAAAAAAAAAAAAAAAAGCAGGAGGGAAATACTAAAAAATGAAGAAAATCTGGAAATTATAACAATTAGAAATCAATGGGGGCTAAAGCACAATATAGAATGTAAAAAAAAAAAAGAAATAGAATTGCAAATTTAACGATTAGAAGAAATATAATGTTGATCAATGAGAGGTTAATATAAATACAATTTTATTTTAATTAATTATAATTTGAATTGAATTGAAATGAGTTAAGTTTGTTTTAATGTTGTTTTTTTTTGTTTTTTTCAGTTATTTAGAAAATTTGGATCATTTCGTAATTTAGATTGGAATTTGTTCCACCAACCATCCAAAACTTTCAATGAAACTTTGTTATTATCATCAACAAACCCACTGAGATAGTTATATGCGTTTGATACTATTTTATTGGCCAATAACGCTGTGCCTTGTAAATCTTTTGATGCGATATCCCCGGCGGAAGCAGAACCTGCGGTACTGCTATCACTATTATTATTATTATTGTTAGATGTTACAGCTTGTGCTGCTTTGATTTTCTGTTGCTCAGCCTTGGCTTGTTGTAAAAGCTGTTCTGCTTGGTTGTTTTCCTCAATTGAAATTCCTATCACCATATTATGTTCTTCTTGAACTAATGGCAATCCTGGAGCCTGATCATCATCGACCATCATATAATCATCGGCACTTGCATCTCCCCCCGAGGAATCATTATTGTTATTATTATTTGTTTTATTTTTATTGGTTGGGTTTCTGATTTTGAAAATTGCTGAAGGTTTTGAAGGAGATAGTTTACCCAATAACGTGAATTGTTGATCTTCTTTAAGTTGAAAATATATTAAAGCGGTATAATTAGGGTCAAATTGAACATCTGGTAGAATAAATAAGGTTATATGAGATATATTAGCAGCATTTTCAACATTGAATACAAATTTCATGTTTTCTACTTGTTGAGCCATGGAAACTATATTTAATCTGGTTAGTTAATGTCAATCAAACAATATATATTAAACTTCTTTGTTACTAGCATACCAGGTCTTCCAGAACAAACTAAACCAAACATCTTAATTTATGAATTGAGATTCTTGATTGAATTTTCATTAATGATTGATTTTTGATTTGTGATCTTAAAGTTATGTGAGGTATAAATTTATCTAAGATATCTCTCTATTTAATTGTCTAATCATTTGGTGTAACTAGTTTTCATTTTATTTGATGCACGGATAAGTCTCTATAACCCGCCGGGCTGGTAGATTTTTCTAGAAAAAAAAAAAAAAAAAAAAAAAAAAAAAAAACAGTTTCTTTTAGATTCTATTTTTTTCGATCGCACAGAAAACAATTATATCTATCCCAAATACACCCTAAATTTACTCGCAAATTACTCGCAAATTTAGGGTGTATTTGGTTTTTTTTTTTCTCTTTTACTTTACTTTGCTACTTATTGTTTGATCTATTAAACTTATGTTCATGTGAAACTACTATTTTTTGGTCAATTGAACCTCAAGGCTCAAAGAGTTGCGAATATATTGTACGTGCGTTTAGCTTTTTTTTTTTTTTTTTGTACAAACGCACAAACAAAAAAACTTTTATGAGTAAAATGTTATGGTAATAAATCCAATAATCATGTCCATTGAATCAAACTTGTCAGAATTTAATTGAAATAAGGCTTTTATTATAGTTAGTTTTTTTTTACTATCATGAAAAGTCATACATTGATGAACAGTAATGATACCCTGCCGGACTTTTTTTTTTTTTTTTTTTTTTTTCACATTCAAATGATTCGTACATTTATGAACTAAACTAAAGACCTTTTTCACATTCAAAAAGATTCGTACGTACCTTTTTTTTTTTATTTTTTTTACAAACGCATATATTATTTTTTATGAACTTAACACTTTCTATGTACTTGATCCCTATATTGTTTATCAACCCAGGATCAGTGACCAGGGGGTTGGGATGTGCGTATTGTAGCCTTAATGGTAGGAGGAAACCTTTCTATGGACACCAGCGACGCTACCCCTACTGGTATTGTGAGATTTACACCCACTTAAAACCCCCTTGTTATCGTACCTTCTGAGTGGTATTACTCCTTATTCAGTCAGCGCACCAAACGTGGGAACTGGATCACTGACGAGTGTGCGAATCGAACTCAATTTTTTTTACCATCACAAAAACATCGTATTTGAGTAGTTACAATTTTTCAATTTCCATTAAATAGACTTCGTGGCCAAGCTGGTTAAGGCGTGCGACTGTTAATCGCAAGATCGAGAGTTCGATCCTCTCCGAGGTCGTTTTCATTTTTGCAATTTGCAATCACAAATATTACCCGGAGTTTTTTTTTTTTTTTTTTCACCCAAATTTTCGGTATAAAAGAAAACTTTTTTTTTTCTTTCTTAGTTACTTTTCTCTTCAACAACTACTTATTTGTTATAAACAAACATAAAAAAATAGACATTATACTGATTCTTTTACTACTTTTTCGGAAGTTGGCTGAAGTTTTTTGTTTTTGTTTTTATTTCTTTTATTTCAGATGGAAAGAAGGTGTACCTTATTTTATTTTCAACAAAAGTTCACTTATACACCCATCACAGATTGACACGGAAAACGCATTTCCCATTTCCTTCAATTATGAAAAATGGATATTGGGAAAGATTTTTCTGGACATTTATTTCATTTTGATTCAAATATTATGTCGAGAAGTGAAGAAGATATATTGTGTAAACAATGTGATAAAAAAAAAATCAAAAAGAAAGTAATTTGGTAGAATAAATCTCAAAATAACCAATCATGATCGAGTCGTGTTGTAAAAAACTACACAAAAAACATTTAAACAAACTATTTATAACCATTGGCTGTAGCGAAGTTCTATAACTATCAATATCAATGGAGTTGTTCGATTTTGTAACTAGTAATAAGTAAACATTTGAAAATTTTCAATCCTAAAATAATGGAAACCCCTGAAGTATTAGAGTGATGACAAAACAAAGTAAATTATATCAAAGAAAATAAAAAAAAAGAAAAACACATATAAACAAAAAAGTAAGAAAGAAACTGAAACATAAAATTATATAATGTAAAACTTGTAACATAAAAAAAATGAACCATGATAATTTTTTTTTGAAAAGATTGATCTTTTTTTTTATATCTGAATTGGTTTCCGTGGTCAAACCTCTTGTCTCGTCCCAATAATTTTAAATACACAATTCTCTCCCTCTTCTTCAATACAAAATTCAATTTCATTATCAAGAATAAAACATGCACAAGCTAAATATGGTATATGTCTTTGATCTTTTTCAATTAATGGATCAAAATAACATTCTATATCAAAACATACAGTAACTGATTTAATATTTCTTCCTTTATATTGTAATGGAGAAAATCCAGTTAATAGATTATTGTATTTTTGTTTTCTTAAATTAAACATTACTCCTAAATGACCATTATGTTTTAATAAATATTTAACTGTTGGATTAATAACATGAAATTCTTTAATTGGGCTATCATTATCAATTCTTAAATCAGAATAATCTTCTATATCATTAATTTTTTGAACATGATCGGCTAATTTAAATATTAAAACATGATTATTAAAATGTTTATTTATATCTTCAATTGATTTAGCTTCTAAATTTTCATCTAAAAATCTTCCACATTGTTCAATACAATCAATAGCTTCAATATTAGCAGTAAATAAGTCAAAAGAACTAAATTTTAATATAGTTTCAATTCCAATTCCCCAATTAACAATTGATCTTGGTTTAGGAAAATATAATGATGTGAAATATAAGACTGTATTACATTGATTTTGCTCAGTAGAAAATAAATATTCATAATGGTATTGATATTTATTAAACATATCAATTAAATTTTTAAATCTTTTAGATAAATCATTTATATCTTCATCTATTCTGTCAGAATGCATATATTGAGTAGGAGTTGATGCTACTACAGTATCATTACTAAATATTCTAAAATATGCATAACTAACTGGTAATTTCTCTCTAGGTTTATAAGCACCTGCTTCTTTAATTGCATCTAGCATTCTATCTTTCATACTAAAAATTTGTTCTTTATAAAATCCCTTAATTCTTCCTTCAAGAAATAAATTAGGATCCTTCAATTCTAAAGAATCTTCTTGGAATCCTAAAGATATTGATTTAAATCTATGATAAGATTTTACATAACCAATATCATTATAATTAACTTGATATCCTTTAGCTAATATTGCTGAAGAAATTCTATCAGCTTTCTTTTGCAACTCAATTCTTTCTTCAACCGCTAATTTTTCCCATTCATTATTAAGATTTTTTCTTCTTTCTTCAATTAAACCTTCTTTAAATTTATTTGGCAAATTATCAAAATCCTCTTTAGTAAATTGTTTTTCAAGCAGTTTAACTGCTAAATTATAATTTCTTTCATATTGTTTCTCTCTCCACTTATCCATTTTATGTATTTATTAATTACATTCATATATTTATTAAAATAACATCTAAAATAAAAATTATGATTATTTTTATTAAAATAAAAATTTTAGTAAAATATATTATAAAAATTTAAGAAATAAAAATAGATAAAATCAACATTGTTTTATTGAATGTTCGATCGATTGGTTTTTGCTATGTGGGTGTGTGTTATTTAAAAAAGCACTATTGTTCATTATATTGGCTTATCAATTAAGAATCAACATGAAGTACTAAGTAGCTGAAATTGACGATCAAACATTTTATTGGTTGCAGAATAATATAGTACTACTGTGGCTTGAAGTCGTTAAAAGTGCCATTAAATTCTCATAGTTTTTAGAAACATTTTGGTCCATGGATATAGAAACAAAAGGAACGATAAAAGAACACAATTCTTTTGAATTTACATGATAGCCACGAGATCAACTCTTAAGATGTAAAAAACCTTTTCAATGAGCAGCAAAATTTTAGCACTCCCAGGTGTGGATAACATAGGTGGGATCAATTAATAAGCAGTCCTTATAGTGCAGCTTATCAACAATTACCCAGGTATTTAAAATCGCATTCGGATATTTCACAAAGTTTCTGTTGCCACAAATGTTGTTGCACATCCACCATTGATAATGTAAACTCTTTCCTCATTACTATTGAATAATTCATTCAAATCACCGAAAACTACATCTTTATCATCTTTTATCTTTTGAACTCCGCAGTTACCATGTTCTCCCCATCCCCATGAATAAACCTTGTTTGTCAGTGTTAATATCAAACCATGTTCACTTCCTACTTCAAAGTTTTGGATATTTATTCCATCGTGACGATTATTATATTTCTGACCATGTGAATTATTGCCCAATGATTGTATTTTTCCATCTGCAGTTTGAATATGAATTGAAGACCACATTGATTTGATATCTATGATATCATTAACATTATATTTTGAAACAGCATCTTCATCTTTGAATTTTGTAACATTTCCTTTAAGGATTATTTTATCAGTTGTGAGAAAAAGTGAATATTCTCGTCCAAAGTTTACCTCTTTTGTGTCAATTGGTAAATCTATTTTGCCGGGAGTCCATATAATTTTTTCTATGCTATCATTAATTTTATGATTTTTGTTATATCCCCAACCATAAAACTCATTTTTATCAGTTTGAATCACCACATGATTTAAGGAACTTTTTATATTTTTGATCTTGTCGAGATTAGTAATTGAGTTGATTTTCTTTAGTGAGCTATCAGTGCCACTATTACCAATTTTCTCTTCATTTTTTGAAAAACTATTCCTTACTTTCTTTCCAAGACCCAATTCTCCTTTTGGTCCAAACCCAGCACTATAAATCTCATTATTATCGTTTACTAATATACTGTATTCCCAACCGCATGCAACATTTATCCATTTATTAGTTGATGACCCAAGATTGGGAACTTTTTGGAAGCTTTTCAAATTGCATTGCTCCTGTCCATTACTTAAGGGAATTGTTCCGCATTGACCTTGCGAATTGTCTCCAGCAGCCCATATTTCACCATTTTCTAATAATATCAATGTATGATTTCCTCCGTTTGCAATCTTGTTGATCTTCACATTTTGAGGAAATTTCTCAATTTGAGTTAAAAGATTCATGTCTTCATCATGAGAAAGACCTAATTGGTAATTACCATTGGACCCACAAGCATATAAATTATACATGATCCTCCCCTTCTTATTTCTTTTTGTATGTTCCTTCTTATTATATATCTTGCGAATTAATAAGTTATCCTCGATGATTATATAAGAACTTCTGCAAAACAAAAAGAAACGCGAAAAAAATGGAAAAAAAAAAAAAAAAAAAAAAAAAAAATGAAAAAAAAATTTTTGAGAGAAAAAATAAACAACCGATTTGGATTTTGTTTATTATTGAAAGACCTGTTTTTCAATAGTATAATTTAATATATTCACAACAATTTCCTGGATAACAAATGATATGTCGGAAACTAAAAATCTGCAAAGTCCCAATAAACCATTCATTCAAGTTCCTAGTAGTGCTGAAGCTTCACCATTGAAAGCCCAAGTTGCAAATCCTCCTAGCAGAAAAATGATCGATAACAATGATTATGAAATGCTATCTACAGAGAAATTCAAAAATAGCAATTCCAATGGCTCTTCATTGATCAACACATTAAAGGAAAAATATACATATTCATCTTCTCCTTCATCTCCTTCAAACAATGGCAATGCTCTAAAAGACGATCACGCCATTCCAAAAAGATTGCAGGATGACTTAGCTATGTTGAGGAAAAAGTATCCTACTTTGAAAGAAGCGGTTATGATAAGGACCTGGAAACATAAAAAAGGAAATTTAAGAGAAGTTATGGCTTTTTTCAATATGTTGGCAACTCAAAAGCCAGATTCTTTTAAAATAATGCAAGATCAAAATCTTATCAATGGTGTTAGTCCAGGCACTAATAACAATAACAATGATAGTGCTACATCAAATGGTAACGGATCATCATCAACAACAACAACACCTAATTCAAAATCAAAAAGTCGTTTAGCATCTTTAAACAAAACGTTAATATCTAGCAATCCATTGAAGCTTAATCCCACAAAAAAGATAATGACAATCCAACAAAAATTCGGGATTGCTCCAGATAGATCAAAACATGAAAGTGAAACTGCGCCAAAAAAGAGAAAATTGGTTCGTGGATCAAGAAACCCAAAACCAGATTATTCAGAAGACAATGATGGGTTTATTGCTTCCGGAGATGAAGTTGACGATGAAAAGCCAGCGATTAAAAAAAGTAAAACAATACTTGAAAAATATAATACCACTGGTAAACCTCTGACGAAAGAAGTTGTTGATTTAAGTGATGAAGAAGTTGATGTTGGGGCATCTGAAGATGATGATTCTGAAGCAGAAGAAGTTGATGATCATAAATCATCTATAAGATCAAATGAAATGAAAATACGCCTTTTAAAGTTTTTAAATACCGCAGAATTGGGAGATATATGTGATATTGGTGGTTGTTCACCAGAAATAGCAGAGAATTTAATAAGTAAAAGACCATTTAGTTCTTTATATGGTATCGAAAAGGAAGATTTTATTTCAAGTGAAGCAAGTTCTCAAGCAAACAAATCTAATAGAAAAGGCGCTTCCAAAAAATCAAATGGTACAAAGATTGTAGAAAAAGCTTTGGTTACTTTGAAAGGTTATGATGCAGTTGAATCTTTGGTGCAAAAATGTTCAGAATATGGAAATATCATTTCTAATGAAATCAAAAAATGGGGTATTGCAGTCTCTGGTGAAAAGGGGGAGTTAGAAATCACAGAAGTTGATACTTCAAAAGTTGATAAGGATGTTCTTGAAAGAGAAGAAATTGTACCTGAAGTAATAAATGTTGATGATGACGATAAACTTAACAAAAATCTAAAACAAAGAAAAAGAAAACCAAACCTTGACGATGATGACGACGATGATGATGATGATGATGATGATGATGATGATGATGATGATGATGATGACGATGATGATAATGATGACGATGCTGTTCAAATCATTGGTACAAAGAGAAGATTGAAAGGAACATATTTTACTCATAAGCCAAAACTTTTAGTGAAAGAATTAGAATTAAAATCTTATCAACACGTGGGAATCAATTGGCTTAATTTGCTATATCAAAATGATTTGAGTTGTATATTAGCTGATGAAATGGGTTTAGGTAAAACTTGTCAAGTTATTTCATTTCTAGCTTATTTAAAAGAAATTGGAGATGATAATGGGCCGCATTTGGTAATCGTTCCATCATCAACATTGGAAAATTGGTTAAGAGAATTTCAAAAGTTTGCTCCTAGTTTGAAAGTTTCTCCTTATTATGGATCTCAAAAAGAAAGGGCAGAACTCAGATTTGACTTGATGGACACTGATTTTGATGTTTTAGTAACAACATATAATTTGGCTACTGGTCAAAAAGATGACATGAAATTTTTGAGAAGTCAAAATTTCAATGTTATCGCATATGATGAAGGTCATATGTTGAAAAATAGTTCTAGTGATAGATACCAAAAATTGATGAGAATTAGAGGAAAATTTAGACTATTATTAACGGGTACTCCTTTGCAGAATAACTTGAAAGAATTGATCAGTTTATTAGCGTTTATTTTACCAGGTCTTTTTAGAGAAAAGCAGAACGATTTACAAGTATTATTTAATCAAAAAGTTAGTACAAGTTCGAAAAATAATAACAATAATGGTAATAATGACAGTAATAAAAATAAAAACTTCAATCCATTATTATCAGTTAGAGCAATTTCAAGAGCCAAAACTATGATGACACCATTTGTTTTAAGAAGAAAAAAACTGCAAGTTTTGAAAAATTTGCCAAAAAAGGAGACATTTATAGACTATTGCAATAATACTGAATCTCAAACTCAATTATATAATAAGCAGATTGAACTTGGTAAGAAGTTACAAAGTTCTAATAATGGTCAAAAACTGGCATCTTCAAATATTATTATGAGTTTGAGAAAAGCAGCAATTCATCCGTTATTATTTCGAGTCAATTATGATACACAAAAACTACGGAAAATGGCGAAAGATATTATGAAAGAACCAGTGTATCGTGCTTCAAATGAACAATTTATATTTGAAGATATGGAAGTTATGACAGATTTTGAATTGCATCGTTTATGCTCAGACTTTCCAAACACAATAGGAAAATATAAATTAGATATGCCAACTGAAATTTTCAACTCTGGGAAATTTTTGAAATTAAAAGAACTTTTACCAAATTTTATTATTAAAGGAGATAGAATTTTGATTTTTTCATTATTCACTCAAGTATTGGATGTTTTGGAAATATTTTTGAGAGAAATGAAAATGAAGTTTTTGAGATTAGATGGCCAAACTTCAGTTGAATTACGTCAAGATATTATCGATCAATTTTATCAAGATGAATCAATTAAAATATTTATTTTATCTACAAAGGCTGGTGGCTTTGGTATCAATTTGGCCTGCGCGAATACAGTGATTATATTCGATCAAAGTTTTAATCCTCATGATGACCGCCAAGCTGAAGATAGAGCTCATCGTGTGGGTCAAACAAGAGATGTTAAAGTATTAAGATTAATTTCTCGAGATACTATTGAAGAAAACATATATTCTTTGGCTCAGAAAAAATTGGCCTTGGACGAAAAAGTTAGTGGTAATGATGATACGCCTAGTGAAAAGGCTGAAGACGATAAGGTAAGCAAATCCTTATTCAAAGAAATTTTCAATAAAAATTGAGAAAAAAAAAAAAAAAAAAAAAAATAATAAAAATCAAACAAAATTTATAGATAGATAGATGAGATGAGATAACATCAAGATATATTTTAAATTTTCATTCCTGGGATTTGATCATAGATATCAATAATACAAATGTTTTTTATTCACTGAATCGCCCCTGAATTACAACTAATGAAATGTAGAGAATAAAAAAATCAGAAAAATCAATTACAAGTATATACAAGGTGATCATGATGAATACATGTCAAATGCTACCGCCCTAAAAGCTAACCAAAAAAAAAAAAAAAAAAAAAAAAAAAAAACTTGATAATAATCTAGAATTTATATATAGTATCAACAAAAAACAGAGAAAGAAAAAAAATACGAAAAGAGTCATCATCCACAATAATAAACAAATTAATGTATCAGTTTTTGATCAATCGATATCTATTCAACTTTATCATTTTTTTCCATCTTCTTCCTCTTCTTCATCGACTTCAAGGCCTAATTCTTTGGCTTTTTCTAACAATCTTTTCTTCTTCTCAAGTCTTGCGGCTCTCATTCTTGCCAATTCAGCTTTGATTTCATGAGGTTCTTTTGGAATCTTGTTCAAAGTTTCTGGATCTGGCCAAAATCCTGGCACATTAAATTTTCTATCAGTATCAGTACCAACATAGTACATCACTGCTATTGGGGTCATCAAATAAAAAGTGAACTAGAAGAATAAAGCTAGTTAGTCTTGATGAGCTCAAAGAAAAAAAAAAAAAAAAAAAAAAAAAAAGAGAAAGACACGCTGATGATGCTTAAATGATGAGATGATTGGTATCAAATAATAGTAGCCGGGGCGGCTAAAATAATTGAGAAAGACATACTCTGTAGACATCAAGATTTTGTCGAGATATTCTTGGTATCTTAGGTATCTTGAATTTTGTGAATAAGCTAGACATATTGTTGAATCCGGATAAAATATTGAACAAATCTTATTGAAAAGATAATTTTTAATATTTTAAAGTGATGATAACTGCATGATTTTTTTTCTGTTTATTTTTTTTTTTTTTTTTTTTTTAAAAATCGAAAAATACGTGCGCATAGTGTTTTTGATGATGGTATGCATGAATTCAAAGCATGCTTGTAAAATAAAGGTGAAACACTCAAGTATTTGAGGAAACTCTCAGCTTGTCTATTCTGATTATTTGCAAGCAAGCTATTAATAGAAGCATAGCTTTCATCTAAACAACAATGATATTCTAAAGATTGCTGAGTTTCAACAGCCTTTTTAAAAATAATATTTAATTTATTAAATAAATTAGAATGGCTTTCGTCAAAAGTTTTCCATCTTTAATCTCATCAATATGAGGAATGAAGCATGTAGTTTCGTCAACTTCAGATCTGAAATTGGCAACATCGATTGAAATAATCAATGAGTGAATAAATGAAAGATGAAAGAAAAAAAAAAAAAAAAAAAAAGAAAAAAAAAATAATAATAAGTGATAAATTGAGATATAAATCTCTCTCACCTCTTTTTTAAATCAGCAAAAAATAAAAATAAGAAGAGACTAGAAACATATTTATAAAGAAATTTTTAACCATTCTTGTCAATAACTAATAGAATAAAAGCCATGGCGACTAAAATATTTCATCGCACAATAGAAACTATAAAGGCTGAAGTAAAAGTAAAAATGTACTTAATCAAACGAAAGGATTATATGCTGAGAAATATAAGGTGACTATGTTTTTACAAATATTATAACCCGGGGCTTAAAGTTATCTCAACTTCTGGTGTTAACTAAGTGTGTTGGGGATTTTCACTGGCACCTAGTTTCTAAAGCATGTTACAAAAAAAACTTCTACATCACATTGGTATTTTTTTTTTTTATTTTTTCTTGATGTGGAAAATAGTCTTACCTCCTTCAAATATCAAAACCTTTAGGTTGCAGTAGTAAATCAATCACTCTAAACAGAAGAAAATCTTCCAAATATTTAACGCATCCAAAAAATTGCTCTCGGCGAGGCTCGAACTCGCGATCTTCAGATTATGAGACTGACGCCCTAGCCAACTGGGCCACGAAAGCAGATATGTTTCCAAGAATTCGGAGCTATTTTTAAAGCCTTACTGTTCTTGAGAAATCTGGAAATTTTACCATCGGCTGCAATACGCACATCCCAACCCCCTGGTCCTGGGTTGATAAAAATATAGGGATCAAATATATAGAAAATGTTAAGTTCATAAAAATTAATATATGATGCGATTGTAAAAAAAAAAACCATTGATATTTGTTATTTAGCAAAATTGATGTCCTTGTTAGGCTTTCCCCTCTATTTAGTACATAGTTTAGTTCATAAATTCACGAATCTTTTTGAATGTGAAAAAACTGGAATAGCAAATTATATAACATATGTATAGATTTTAATATAAATCTAGTTTTACGTGTCGAAAAAAAAAAAATGTGATGGTAGAAAAAAAAATGGAAAATTTCTTATAAAATACAGGCAAATTGTATAATCATTTAGTTGTTTTTATTTACTATTTATTTTATTTTACTTTATCAGGATGCGAAGAAATTTATAGTGAAAGCTATCATCTCTGTGCACGTTACTAACAAACAAGTTTACAAATATTCAATTTTCTCGATAATTGACTTCGTATCTTCATTTCTTCCACGCTTTATTTATTATATCTAAGAAAAAGAATATAACAACTTTATTATCTATTTTATCATATTGACATAGTATCACTAGTTACCTATATTAATATTGGATTAAGTATTGTAAATAACCAATAATAATAGAAACGGTTAACATCAACAAAGGGTCGGCCCCGTAGAGAAAGTGCACACGACTTTATTGAGAATCAATTGTTTGAATATTGATATTTTCAATGAATATTTAGTATTAAAATACGAATTGGCATGAAAACTATTCCTTCCTATGGATTTTCAAGGGCCGTCGTGAGCGTACATTTGAATTCATCTTTATGAAATTTAGAATTAACAATTTTATTTTATTATTTTACTCTGTTTTAATATTTTAATATTTAATTATTTCATCATGTCTGAAACGAACGATTACACATCGCCATTCAATTCAAATATTGTTAACATTGAAACTAAGTTAGAATCCAATAACAAAGTGGTCAAAGATTTAAAACAAATGATTGAAATTTTAACTATCATTGCTACAGGTAAAAATAGAAATACCAATATTTCTTCTTAAGTACAAATAATTTGAATGTGAAAAAAAAACTGTTTTCCCTTCTATTTAGTATGTTGTTATAAATATACGAATCATTGGAGTGTGAAAAAACTGTTAAACGGATATAAGGCGACCTCATGATGTAATATATGTAAAGGCTAAAATAGTAATATATAAAGGATTGAATATAGAGATAAAAGTATAAAAATATATAAGAGAAAGTAACTAAGAGAGAAACAATATAGTTAATGAAAGAAAACAATATTCATACCCAAAAAACATAATGAGTGGATCATCCCATCAAAAAAGACCGTGTTGAACCTTTTTTTTTTTTTTTTTTTTTACAATCGCATCATATATTAATTTTGATGAACTTAACATTTCCTATATATTTAATCCCTATATTTTTATCAACCCAGGGCCGGGGAGGTGTGATGTGCGTATTGCAGTCATGTAGGCAACCTTTGAAGGTGGGAGGAAATCTGCATAGGGCCCTATTCCATTAGTAGTGACCACTATTTTTTTTTTCTCAACACAGAAAACTAGATTTATATTAAAACCTATCCATATATATATTAGGGGAAAATCTTCAAAAAATCGCTTAAAACTATTTTGTTAAATAGTTTTAAAAGGGTGAATACTCACCAAAAACCCCTAGGTTTAATTTATATCTTTAATTGTAGGTATACCTAATATATTTAAACGACCGCTAAAATAAGAAAAATAATTTCTGGGATTGATTTAGTACCCCAGCTTTCATTTGTCCTTCGTA
>JASTUB010000259.1:0-23517 GCA_031124825.1 Saccharomycopsis vini
TCAATCCCAGAAATTATTTTTCTTATTTTAGCGGTCGTTTGAATACCTACAATTAAATAATAATAATTAAAGATATAAATTAAACCTAGGGGTTTTTGGTGAATATTCACCCTTTTAAAAACTATTTAACAAAATAGTTCTAAGCGATCTTTTGAAGATTTTTCCCTAATAAAAAATATGTATAGATTTTAATATGAATCTAGTTTTTTGTGTTGAAGAAAAAAAAACTGAGTAAGCAGTCCAAAATTGATTTTTTTAAATCATTATTTTGATTTCCCTAGTTATAGCAAATTATATAACATGTGTATTGATTTCAATATAAATCTAGTTTTACGCGTCGAAAAAAAAAAAAAAAAAAAAAAAAAAAAAGCACTACTTTAGCATATGTAATTTTCTTATTACATTTTGTTTTCTTGTCTTTCCCTTTAACTGGTCTTAATACTTTAAATTTGCCGTTAATTTTGTTACTTATTAATAGTTTATGCTTTTTCAATTACCTTTTATCTTCAATTTTTATTTATTTATTACACATAGAGGGGGGTTTGGTTTTATTTGCTACTTGAAAGAGCTAAACGTAGTAAATACTCGCTCCGGCTAAACTTTATGATTCACAATTAGGTAATCCCAAATAGCGTTCGAGACTTTCAAAGAAGCTGCCAATCAAAAAATATAAAGTATATACATATGTAAGCCTAGAATCACTTGACACAAGAATCAAAGTTAATGTATTAGGTAGGTGTTGAAAAAAAAAAAGAAAAAAAACACTCTGTGTGAAATATTAACTGACGAAAAAAGAATCAACAACCATATTTTTATTTCAATATCAGAAAAAGGAGCTGTTTTTGTTTTACAATAAGCAGCATATGGAGCCAAAAGATATCGCTAATTCCTTTCCTGATAGAGTCAGTCCTAGATTTTAACCTAACCTAAAATAGAAGACCTAGAGAAATGAAAGACTATACTGATTTAAGTTATTCTATTGAAACCTTGATTGAAATTCTGGGCGAGAAAGAAGACATAGTTGCTACAATTGTTTTGAGTTCTCAAATAAATGGAGTAGATAGTAAATTAAGTCTTTATCCAGATTTAGACATTGCAAAGCTTACTAACAAAAGTTTCTGTGTAAGCTTGAAAAAAAAAAAAAAAAAAAAAAAAAAAAAAGGAAGAAGCAATTCTGATGATGATAGGAGATATGTAAGAACAGAAGATGACAGGAATTTAAATGCAGTTCGAAAAGATTTTTAAGGATAGTGATTCAAAGGAATTCATTGAGGAAAATGAAGATATTTTGATTATTAGTTGCTCATTATTTTCTTTTCGAATTTTTTGCAATATATTGGCTATAATTCACTCAAATAACGAGGATCTGTTTTTGTGATATTATCTAATTACGTATTTTTTTTTTTTTTTTTTTTTTTTCATATTGAGAATTTGTATTTGATATAAACTAGCATAATAAAAAAGTATAAAGAAAAAGCGAATCTCATAAAAATCGTAATAACAAGAATAAAAAAAAAATTTTAAAAACTAGACAAATTTTCATTTAAAATAATACAAAAATCATTCAAAAGATTCTGCACGATCAATATGTTTACCGACTGCTTTTTCATCCAATTCATCATTCATTGGTGCGAGATGTGTTGCATGTAAAGGAGCCAATTTTGGTTTATTTCTTCTCAAAATATAAATTTCGAATTTTCTCCAATTACTATGAATTTCATGAGCGGTGAATTTATGCAATGGAACATCAAACACATAATCCAATTCTTCCAATGTAAACCCTTTAGTTTCTCTCATAAATAAAAGAACTAATACAAACCCAATGAAATTCCAAGCAGCGTACCATCCAAATGCACCTTGAGGTTTGAAAGCTTTCAACATTGAAGGCCAAGTGATTGCCAATACAAAATTGAAAAACCAAGTCACTGATACTCCAAGACTCATACCTTCTGCTCTATATTTCAATTCATGAACTTCGGCACCATAAGTGAATGGAACAGGACCTTCACCAGACGAATAAACGACAGTAAACATATAGATACCAAAAGAAATTATTCCAACTCTCGCATTACTAGATTCAGGGATCCAAAACGCGAATCCCGCAACTAATAAAAATATTCCCATTAATGGGAGAGTTAAAATTAACAACAGCTTTCTACCAAATGTATCAATGGTGAAAACGGCAGGCAAGGCAAAAACAGTATTAATCATACCAAACCCCCATGAAGCTAGTAACGAGTTTATAGTAGAAAACCCTGAATCTGAAAAGATACTCGAAGAATAATATGCAACGATATTAACACCGCAAAATTGTTGCATAAAGAAAACCAAACAAGAAGCAATAACTGCGTTTCTATTTCTTCTAATTGTAAACAACTCTTTAAGTCTTTGAGGGTAAGAACTGTCTTCAGTAACAGATTTTTCTTCAACAAATAAGCAATATTGATAAAAGCAATCTCTAGTGGCAAGAATAGGATGGTTTCTTAATTTCAAATAAGTTTCAAAAGCTTCTTTATGTTTATCTTTGCCCATCAACCATCTTGGTGATTCAGGACAATACCAAACTTGAAGACAAACAAACACTGCTGGAAGCAAAGCTGAACCCAACATCAATCTCCAATTAAGACCTTTAGAAATAATATGTGATTTATCAGCAAATTCTTGACCAGACAATCCATTTGGGTTATCAACATAAAAAAATGCCAATGAAAATGTTGTACCAAGCATGATTCCAAAAGCGGTCCACATTTGCCACATCATAACTAAAGCACCACGAATGTTAGCTGGAGTAGTTTCAGCAGCATAAATTGGCACGGTAGCTGATTTTGGACCGATACCAAATCCAAGGAAAAAACGAGCAACAAATAAATGGTACCAAGAATCAACAAAACCTTGCCAAAAACAACACCATAAAGAAATAAAACAAGTGATGAAAATCGTTCCTTTACGACCAAATAAGTTATTCAAAGGACCAGTGAACCAACAAGATACCATTGAACAACAAAGATAAGGAGCAGAAGTGACTAACCCTAAAAGCCAAGAGTTACGACTAGTATCTTCTCCGATTCCTAAACAATAAGGCCAAAAAAGATTTGCCCCATTAGTTACAGATTCATCCATTCCTTGGACTGCAGCAGCAACAGAACACATGATAATGACTTGGTATAAACTGAAAGGAACCAGCCTCCATTTATGTTTTGATTCGAAATCTAATGCTTCAATTTCATCTGGTTTAAGAATGTCTGTTAATTGATGAAAATGTTTTGGGTTTCTTGCAACCGCAGCTCCTCTAGCAAATAATTCAGGGTCTAGTCCATATGCAAGAGCATAAGCTCTTCCTTTTGCCATCACTTCATCTTGAGTGAGATCTTTCAAGATATTATCAAAAACAACATCTTCATCAGCTCCAACAGATTCACTGGAATCATTTGTAATTTTTTCCACTTGTTCTATATTAGCAATGTCTTGAGTTTCAAGTGGAGTGTCAGAATGTTTTGCAGTCTCGACTGTTTGTTTATCGTCATCCATTATTGTAAAAGAGTAAATAAAAAAGTTAGTAAATAATAATAATTTGTTGAAAAGTATTAAAAGGATGAAGTTAATATTAAAAAGGAAGAAGGACAAATAGACCAGGTTTTATATGTGTTTTTTTTTTGTTTTTTTTTTTATGTTTTATTTTCTAATTCTGTACTCCACACAAACTTATTTAAAGAAAATAGTAAAAGAGGCATGACAAATGCAAGGCACTGCATCGGAGACGTCACATCAAATTGAAAAGATTCTCTTTTGAACTGCGAAAAAAAAAAAAAAAAAAAAAAGCTATGATTGCTGTTTTTTTGTTGTTGTATTTAGTAGACAGACATTACAGAGTATTTTAATTGAATAAAATGACTATTAATACGAATTTTACTTGTAAGTTATTACATAAAAACCATTTCTTTATTAGTAATATTATTTTTTTTTCTTTTTCCATAATCACGGAACATATATGATTTAAACACTACTTACTCCGAAAAAGAAAAAGAGAATACAACAAAAAAGAAAAGCCAATATGTTGCTTTTCTTATCCACTGTGAAAGTGTATAATTATATTTGGTTCCCCCCCCCTCCCCTCCACCCGCTCGTCAGTTGCTATATACAAGTATGACAATATGAGAAATAGTAATTATATAATATAATATAATATAATACAATAATATAATAATAGAATATAACACTAATAATAATAATTTATAACATAAATAATTATTACATGTTGTGCATTTCTTTCTTTGTTCAAAGTTACCCCACAAAAACCCCGTACCGCTTGGTGCGTATTGACACCCTCTCACCCCCAAGAAAAGACCTTTTGTTTTATTGGACAATTAAAATTACCAGCTTTTTTTTTTTTTTTATATCCTTTTGACCTTTATTAGCCTATTTTTAACCCGTATACAGTATAATTATAAGGTATACTTATAGAAGAAAATGACCATCCGCTATAACATCTATTAAAAATGAAAAGAATAAATCTTATGGCATGGGATTAAAGACTTTAATTGATTATTCGAAAGCGTTGATCCATCAATCTTTATTGTAAATGAATCTCTTATTTTTTTGAGTTTTTTTTTTTTTTTTTTTCATCTCTCCCTTCCTTAAAAATATCTTTGAAAAGATACCTAAAATAAAATAATAGTTGAAATTTGTTACGTAAATGCTAAATCTGGAAAGAACCTTAATCTATACTCATTTATTGAACATGGAACTCCTAAATAAATAGATGGGGGGTAGCGCAGAAAAAAAAAAAAAAAAAAAAAAAAAAAAAAAAAAAAAAAAAAAAAAAAAAAGATTCTCAAAGAGATATTGGAGTAAGAATTAAAGAAACCAAAGAAGGTTTACCAAGGTGAAATTACAGCAAAAGAAATCTTTTTTAGTGGATATAAGATAAAACTATTGCTAATGTTCTTGTTGATTTGAAAACTCCTCAGAATTGATCCTACAATTTGTGAAACTATTTATCTAAGTTTAATTCTCAGTATCCGTATTTTATTGTTGTACTATTGAAGCAAAAACCACTGAAAGCGGTTAAAAAATTTGACAGCTACCATTTTTTCTGAGATAAAATACTTGCTAGTGATAATAAATTCATAAAGCAAAAAGATATTAGCACCATGATACTATAAGTAATCTATCAGTCATCATTATCTTTTGTGCTTCTAATAGTTGTCACACCTTTATTTGAAGCCAAGATGGCTATTAGATCAATCGAACTTTTCAAAGCTCTACTTAACCAAATTAACTTGATCAATGAACTAAACATCAGGAACAGATTTGGCTTGTTCTCCAAAATTTCTACTGCCTCGGTTACATGTGATTATGATTTTTTTTTTTTTTTTCGTATGGACAGGACAACCTAGTAATAGAGAGCGTATTCGCACAACAAGCATCGATATTGAAGAAGCGAAAAAATTTGTATATTGATATTAAAAGACATACCTAAATCTTCAAAAACAGATATACATAGAATATCAATTCATAAATGCATTTAAAAAACAATTCATGTTCCAAAATAGGTTTGTGGGGTATTTGATATACAACAGTGAAACAACTTTAGAATACAAAATTAGCGAACAATTTCTTATTTTTTTTTTTCTTTATCTTTTTTTTTTTTTTTTTTTTTATCTTTCTTATTTATTTTTTGTTGTTATTATTTATATTTTACCAATGTACATTTTTAAATAATTTTCAATTGAAAAAGAACTGGGCTATATTATTTTGAAATTGATAGTATTTTTATAATATTGTTCTTGGCAATAAAGAGAGATGAAACAGGATGAAAATTGATCAATAATAGGATTTTTTTTTGAAAAAAAGGTTTATAAACTATAGTTCATCTATTTTAATGAATTCAAATTATTATTGAGTTTATATACTGGAACACATTTTAATAATCTTTAAAGTTCATCATGGAAGAGATTATACCACTTATTTATGACTATAGCAAAAAAAAAAATTCTGATGTATTAATAATAAATTTTTTTGCTCAAGAAATCTTTGATCTAATTTGGGAATTATTTTTGTTAATAAAAGAAACCCCATGATTTTTCAGTTCAATAAAAAGATAGTATTTAAAATTATTTTTGCTTGGGAATAAACTAAAAATAAACAATCACAAAATAGAGCCATGTATAGTGATGTATGTTGATGCATTGAGTGAGCTTTGACAGGCGGCGTTTTTTTCTTCTCTCTGGTTTTTTTTTTCTCAATAAGGAGGGGTTCAATTATGGCCAGACCCTTACTAAAACACACAAAGAAAGAATATAATTTGGTCCGGGGCGGTAAAAATGTACACACTGCGTATACAATAGTAAATCATTATCATCTGCTCTCTTTTCCCCCGAAATAAAACCCTTGAATTTTCCAAATTATTTAACTGCTTTTTTGCCTTTTTTTGTTAAGAAAAAATTTTTTTTTTTTTTTTTTTTTCTTTTCCCTTTTATTCCTTCCTTTTGGACTTTAATTTCATCTATCATTTATATATAGTGGAAGAAAATTTTCAATCATTCAATATAATAAGTTTCTTTTTTAATTCACTTTGACTCGTTGCTCTGTATTTCAAAAATAGTTTCATACTTCCATTTTATTGCTTTTTTTTTTCGCTCTTTGTTGTTGACGAAAACAAAAAATCAAATAGATATAACTTGTTCACCAGAAATTAATACAATAAAAAGATGATATTCTCACCGAAAATAGCTCCATGGTGTCTCTTAGCACTCGCTCTTATTCAAAGTAAGTTTTTTTTTTTTTTTGCCTCAAAAATATTCAAGATGCATTATCAGATTTCAAAAAGCTCTTCCTTTTACTAACTAGCTACTTCTTCTTAGACGCGCAAGCTGTGGATACTACTACTACCACCCCGGCTGCTGCTGCCGCTGCTGATACTACTACTACTACTACTGCTGCTGCAGCCGCTGTTGCAGCCGCTGCAGCCATAACCACTACTACACCCGCCGCCGCCGCCGCTGCAGCCATAACTACTACAACAACGCCTATTGCTGCTGTAGCCTCTGCTGCTACTACTGGCACTACAACAACAACCACGCCTGTTGCAGCTGCAGCCGCTGCCGTCACTGCTACTACTGGTACTACAACAACCACACCTGTCGCAGCTGCCGCTGCCGTCGCTGCTACTACTGGTACTACAACAACAACTCCCGTTGTAGGTGCTGCTGCCGTCACTGCTACTACTGGTACTACAACTACAACACCTGTTGCAGCTGCCGCTGCCGTCGCTGCTACTACTGGTACTACAACTACAACACCTATTGTAGCTGCCGCTGCCGTCGCTGCTACTACTGGTACTACAACTACAACTCCCGTTGCAGCAGCAGCAGCAGCTGTTGCAGCCACTACTGATACTACAACGACTCCTGCTGCCGCCCAAGAAACAACAGACACCGATACTGATACCGATACTGATACAGATACCGTTTCCATTTCTCCAACTATTATTTGGGTCACAACCACTACTAATGGGGTTGCTGCTACCGTTCAAGCAACTTTTACCCAATCATTTCGAACCATATATATGGTTCCTACAGGTACTGTTAAATCAGGTAGCATTGGTATGGGAACTATTGAAGGTACATATGGTGTGGTAAAATCCCGAAGCATAATCACTTCTAAAAACGTTGGTTACGTAGCAGAATATTCTTTGCCTGCTGGACTTATGGGTATTATTGCAGCTTTCATGTTGTGATGATGTTCCAATCAAGAGGAGATTTAAGGCTTCTTTTTTTTTTTTTTTGTTATTCTATTTCTAAAAAAAAAATTGGTTTAATTTGTTTCTTTATAGTTTTTCTTTTCTTTGTACTTGATATAAACTTTGGGTATTGTTTGTTAAATTTAAATGTTATACTAGAATTAATGCTGTCAATTATTATTGTGTGTGTATTTATAAATATCAATGTTTCAACTGATGTTTAATTCTAAAATGTAATTGAAATGGGTTCTAAATGTGTGTATTATTACATTTGAAGATAAGATCTCTGTTAGAACAAAACACAAAAAAAAAAAAAAAAAAAAAAAAAAAAGTATCGTACTGATCTGCATATTATATTTATTACTGGACTTGCCTACGTTGTCAAGATTAAACAAAGGTTGATTTACTTTCAAGTAGATGTAACGTTTACCCCATTTTAAAAAAAGAAAAAAATGATTTACATCATCAACCTTTAAAACAAATTATGCCATAGTTTAGTTAGCATTAAGAAATTTCAATTTTTACAACCATAACCACCAACAAAAAGAAATAAAAAGTGAACAAGAAGAATGAGAAAAAAAGAGGAAAAAACAATGACTTTAATTCAACAGATATTACAAAATCATAATTATATATATAATATATATAAAATAATAATAAAAAAAAAAAAAAAAAAAAAAGGAAATTAAAGTGAATGAAAAAAAAAAAAAAAAAAAAAATAGAGTATGCAAAACATAAAAATATAATAGTAAAAATTAAGCTGAAATAAAAGTGCAATTCACTAGTTTATTATGCATCATTTCTTTTATTGTTTTTTTTTTTTTTTTTTTTTGAATTACATAATATTAGGCGCCGCCTTCTCTTCTTAAACAATCAATGATTTACCATTCTTTCCATCGCCTTCATGGGCAGCAAATTCCAATTTATCGCCTTCAGTTAATTTCAAAACTCTTTTGAAGTTAACACCGATTGGTTTTAATCTTTCTTCATCACAAGTTTTAGTCCATAAACCAATTCTGTAAAAAACTTTTCTAACGTTCAAAACAATCCCGTTTAATTCACTTTCATCACCTTCAAGGGTTTCACCAATGGCAGAAAGTAAGGCTCTTAACCACAAGTCATTAATTTCGGCCTTTCTTCTATCTTTAAATTGGTATGACCATCTACCACCTTGAGAATTTTGTTCATCTTCCCATTCTGGTTTAATTCCTTCTCTAAATAAATGATAATCTGATTTGATTGGTAATTCTTGGGCGGTTGGAATGGCGTTGAAAATTCCCCAGAATTCTTCAACACTAGAAAAAGTAACTACTGGTTTTAATAAATCAGCCCAAGATTCATTTCTAACAACTGGTGGTTTTGTGTACCATAAAGTCCATTTGCCATTTAATGGATGATAGTGAGTCAACTCCTTGGTTAATATGATTGGAGAAGTAGCGTCATCTTTGATTTCTTCAGCCACATTTTCACTGATAGCTAATTCATCAACTTTTTTAGTTAATTCCTCAGACATAATGGCTTTATTAATCTTTTTGATCGTTATCTTAAGACTTCCTACACTTGGCGTTACCCAATACCACCTCTTTTTTTTTTTTTTTTAATTTTTTTTCTTACCTTCATCGACTTTTTTTTTTTTTTTTTTTTTTTTTTCTTTGAGATCACATTACCCGCCTCACTGCTACCAAAAAGGCGGGTATGTCCTTTCTGAACAGGATTTACACCAACATCTTGTCTCGTGTGTTATCAATAATTTGAGTAAATAAGCATCAAGATAAAATTAATTATATCGCTCCATAATTATATATATATATATATAAGCTACATGATATACCTGCTCCACATGTACCAGAGTTAATGTTAAATCACATATGGATGGAAAATATATGTATTTTTTTTTTCCAATCAAGTTAGTTACTAAATAGAAAACAAGAATTGTAAGAGTATACCTATCCATAAATGCATCGTCCTATACTGAAAAAAAAAAAAAAAAAAAAAAAAAAATGAAACATTATTATTGCAAAAAAATCAATAGTTGGAAATATATTACTTGAAACTCATAAAAAAGATCATCAAACCTTTTCTTTCAGATAAATTATTACTGTTGATCTAATGTCAAAAACTTGCTATTTTTTTTTCATTTTTTCTTTTGATTTCATGTCTTTGAAACATTGTGGAGAAATTTATATTTGTGGAATAATTTTTGATTAAACAAAGGAATGGCGTTTGTGTAAAGCCTTGTCATTTAATGGTATTTTAAAATTGATCACTACTGAAAAATGACAGAAAGAAAGTAAGATTATACACGTACAAAATTGAACTGCTAACTAAAAAGCAGTGGAAGACACTTGAGTGTCATGATTGGTGGAAAACAAAACAAAACAAAAAAAAAACAAGTAAAATAAAATGAATTAAATCTATTACAAAACGAAAATCAACTATAGAACAACAAAGTGTAAAGAAAAGAAAAAAAAAAAAAAAATATTAGCATTAGAGAAAACAAAAACAAAAAAACAAATTGAAAACTTTTTAAACAATAATTAAAATCTAATGTCAAAAAATTTCAAGTCTCGAATCAACAGATGTTGTTGAATAGAAACTGTTTTTTCTAAAGCTTTAATGTAGTTCTTTCCGTCATCAATATTATAATAAATTTTACTCAAACAATCCCAAACTTTTTCATCATTATAATAATAATAATTGTATAATAAGTTATTTTCAATCAACAATTTCGCTCTTAAAATGGCCAATCTTTTATCATTCTCATTCACAAAAATTCCATTATTGTTATTATTAATTGTAGATTTCAAAGATTTTCTTTCTATTGATGTGATGGTTCCATCATCCCTTAAATCAGAGTTCAAACTAAACACGTCCGATTCGAATTCTTCATCACTTTCATCATTATTATCATCATCGTCACCACCACTTTGATAATCCAAATCATTTATAAAGTCGCCAACAAACTCAAATTCATCAGTGTCATTATCACACTCACTTAATATCAAATTTGCTAATCCTGTTATCGCATTATAATTTTCAGTTACTTGGAAATTTGTGCTCGAAGAATTAATGGTTGAAATATCAATAGATCTTCCAAATTCATTAAATGCAAATAATTTTTTAGAACCATCATCATTATTATAACTATTTGCTTTCAATAATTCGGCAAATTGATAAGTGGTGAGTTCATTAGCACAAAATGCGTTTTCGGCTTCAACTATAGAATATTCAGCTTCTTTAAACATTTGAGCATTCATATATAAATCACTAGCAATCAACCATATTTTTTGTAAAAATTTTGCCCCAACAATTGTGCTTGTAAAAGTAGTAACATTAATTTTTGAAGATGATGATAAATGGCTTGTACGTTTTTTTGTTTGTTCAATTGAAGAAGAAACCATGGTTTTAGTGGATTTACTTCTTCTAAATGGCAATTTTAATAATCTACCTCCAGAACTAGATTTAAAACCGGCTGTTGTATCATCCTTAATTATATTTTTTTTGGAAGGAGAAATAAGATGTTCATTTGGGGTTTCTTTTGTGGAAGAAGAAAAATCTTTGAATAATTCATGAAACAACTCAAACAATTCTGGTAATTTATTCAAACATGCTTCATTACTCAATTTTTCACTAATGATTTTTAATTCTGTCAATTTTAATTCCAACAAATCATTTTTCAATTCATTTACCACATTATGATTAGAAAATTTGTCTTCATTGATCAATATATCAGATGATTTGATATAATTTTTCACCAATTCATTGATTGTATAAACTAAACTTAAACCAGTGTCTGAGGTTAAACTTTGCTTATTTTCATTATCATTTAACCAATCTAAAGAAATAATATTTGTGGATTCAAAACCAAAATCACTATTCATTAATATCAACAACAAATTCCAACATTTCCAATAATTAATATTCTTGGATAAAACTGTTTTAAGGATCACCAATACAACCTCGGTGTTTTGATTAAACAATTCGAATCTTAAAATGAAAATCACAAATTCTAAATAATAATTCAAATTATTGAAATGATTAAGAGTCAAACATTTTTTAAAATCATTATAAATCTTGGTTTGTGAATCTTTTGAAGATAAAAACGTCTTTAACAAATGAGGATTTATCTTTAAAAAAAATTTTTTTTTAGAAATAATGGTGAAATAAGCATTAGAAATTAATAAATTCAAACTTTTTTTTGAATTTAATGCTGGCTTAGTTAGTGAAGTTATAATATTAGTGTCATGAACTTTCAAATCAATATTATTCAAGTTTTGTATTAACTCCAATGATTCATTTAATTTATGTTCAATATCATTGAAAAAAATCAAGTTTTCTTGACTTAATAATTTATTAATGCTGGCAATTGATTTATAAGCTGAATTATCAATTTTCAAGGAATTTTTATTTAAAATTGATGCATTAACATTTTCATTTTCAGATATATTAAGATGACTGAAAATGAATTTTAAAAAAATCGAATATGTTTGAACAATTAATAAAGAATCTTTATCTAACAATTTTTTGTCAATATTTTGTTTATTTAGTTTCAAAATGTATTGGTCATAAAATGTTTTGAAACTTTTAACAATTGCAATGATTTCCAATAACATTCTATAATTTTTATCCAAATCAATATTTTTCAAGTTAATTTTGTTGAAATTCAAAATTTTCAAAAAAATTAAACTATTGAAAATTTTGATAGATTGATATGTTTTACCCAATGAATAATCCATTAAAGAACAAAGATATTCAAGATCAACCAATGAATCAACTTCTTTATTTTTGATTGAAAATTTCAAGTCATAATATGAATAATGAGGAATGAAATCTTTCAAAGTTTCGGTGATTGCATCTAATAATGCTTCTAATGAATAATTTGATTGATTTGATAATGGGAATTTCAAATCATGATTTTGATAAACATGACCATTTGCATAATTTTTGAAATAATTAGTAAATGAGGCTTGGAAATCTTTAGTTAAATGCCTGCGTAAATTGGAATAAAAGTAACAAGAAATAACAATCAAAATTAATTCATTATTTTGAAGTTTCTGCTTCAAAAGTTCAAATGAAATTGTTGTATCATCGGTTTTATATAATAATTTGAAATAACCATTAAATAACACATTCAACCAATATTTACCTTGTAAATTGGAAACAGAAGGAATGTTTAATAATTCATTGGTCAAAAAACTTTCCACAATTTTAATGTCTTTATTAATCAATGTTTCTAATACTGCTTTTTTTATCATACAATATTGATAATAATTGGAAACAACATTGGTGCCGTTCTCTATTGTATTAGTTGTCAAATTGGTCAATTTTGCCAAATTGACATTGATTTTCTGCAAATGTTCTAATGCTAATACGGAATTGTTGATCAAAAAATATAAGTGACCCATTAGAAGATTGAAAGTGACTAATTCATATTCTTCAAAGTTTGAATCATGTTCTTTGATTGCAGTTTGAGCCAAGTCAACAATACTTGACAATGAAGAAAAATCTCCAGAATCTTTGGAAATAGGAGTCACTACTTTTGTTCCAATGATGGCATTTATCTTTGATTCAAATGATAACAATTTATATAATATTGAATCTTTGTTTATTTTCTTCAACAAATAGTAATTTGATGAATACGAAGGAAAAGACCCGCCATAATACAGCAATAATAACAAATGCGCATCACTTTGCTGAGACTTGTTATTTATTTCATTTATTTCTGATTCCATTATTATTATTATTATTATTATTTACTTTGAAAGGTGTTTGTTGTGTTCACTATTATATATATAGATATATATATTCCACCTTCTAGCAATTTTTTTTTTTTTTTTTTTTTTTTATTTTGTTTGTTTCCTCCCCTTGTTCTTTTATAAAAGATGATCTGTAATTTCAGTTTTTGTTCTTTTTTCTTTCAAAAATAAAAAAAAAAAGTAGAAAAAGTAGAAATTGCTAAGAGCACAACAGTGCTCGTGAATACATTTTGAAAGGGCTGTCACAGCCATGGCTGCCATTCACCAAAAAAAAAAAAAAAAAAAATTGACAGGAATATTCTTGAATATAATTTTATTGTGGGGGAAATAGCATATTTTAACACACTGAAATACATGATTTATATATATTTATATATATAAAAAAAAAAAAAAAGGTATATAACTAGAGATGAAGGGATACTAATGGGGTTGCCAATATTAACTTTACAACCAAGGTTGGATAAAAATTAAAGGACGATTAGCATAGGAGAGATATCTCGTAGCAATTTTTATGGACAAAAAAAATATCAAAGTTTTTGCAGCACAATTGATTGCAGAAATTGACATATTTTATTTTATTTGCCACAAGATATTCAATTATATAGATCTGAATGAAATCACCAAAGTAAAAGCTGGAAATGTTTTTTTTTTTTTTTTTTTTTTTTTTTGTAGCTTTTTGGGTTATTTTATTTGATGGACTACATTTACAAATGAAATATTACTGCTTTTTTTTTTTTTCTTTATTCAATCTGTTTAACTCATATAAAACAAAAATAAAGGAAATTAAATTAAATGGATTATATTATACGTTAATGTTTTTGGTACCTTTTATTTTGTCTAAAGTCAGATTTTTTCCTATAATTAACAAGATTAGGATAAGGCTTTCAACCAACAAATAAGTTATTTTCACGCAGTTTTGTAACACTCAATGATCTTTATTATGAACTTAAAGTTTGGAGACAATAAGTTTATATAATGCGAATTATTAAAACAGTGCCTTGCAAGTTGATTTCAAACAGCTAATTCGACTATTTATGATATAGTGTTGTTTTTTTGGTTTTTTTTCAAAAAAAAATAAAAAAAAGGGGGGGAAATGGGTACGATGAATATTATAAGATAGAACCTAATATTTTGATTCCTTACATTATGGTTTTTGATAAGAGAATCTATCTCTGTATTTACATGATTCAAGTTTTTCCATATGCGGTGTCACAAAATCTAGTCTTTTACATACATATATATATACACAACGACAATAATAGTGGTCCCTATATAAATGATCAACTTATTGTGAAAACTTCGAGCTACTGATTCGAAGTCTCGACCTGCAATGTTATAATCTATAACAATAAAAATTAAATATTCAACAAAAGCAAAAGTTTGTTATGAATTCTAAAAAAAAAAAAGAGAGATCAAAATAAATATGTATTGTGATTTTGTGTCCAGACATATCTTAGTGAGTCTTCTCCCGATCTTTCTTTTTTGTTCCGAGAAAAGAAACTAATCTGAACCGTTGTATGTGCCCTTCAAACTACATATACAATCTATGAGTAATTGATCCGGAACATCTAAAGCTGTTGATAAACAAGTTTCTTTTTATTTAGAATAAGATAGAAACAAGAAAAAGAAAAAGAAAAAAAAAAAGAAAAGAAAATACATGAATAGTATTTTTCCGAGCTGCATCAAATCACCAATTTTTCAGCAAAAAGAAAGAAAAAAAAAATTGCAACTGTTTTGTTTGTTCTTGTTTATGCACTGCATAGTATGCATGCATGTATGCATACATGCATGAACATGAGGTTTTTCCTTAAAGCAGTTTTTTAAGTGGGGCATCATCATCACCACCACCACCACAACCACCCCCTAAAAAAAAAATTTTTTTTTTCTTTTTTTCAATTTGTTTAATTCATATAGGAAAAAGAAACAATTATAGCATGCACCACCATGCCATTAAAAGCAAGTCCAGTTTAAACAAACTAAACTAAACAACCAAAAAAAAAAAAAAAAAAAAAAAAAAATGCAGACAAACTTAATAAAAAAATTATCAATTTTTCAAACAAACAATTTTTTTGAATTACTATTAATTAATTGACCAATTTTTTTTTTCTTGGAAAACATAATCAATCAATTAATTTTTGGTGATTCTCAGAAAGAGCGCAATTTTAAATACTATTTTGTAGGCACAAATGAGGAATAGTGTACAATTTGTCTACAACCGGAAAACCGTATGTGTGGAGGAGAGAAGAGCGAGCCGTTATTTTTATGCTCTCCACTTTGCAGGTGGAGACTCTTGACTGGTGAAAGAAAAAAAAACCCCCCACTCCAAAGGATCTTTGATAAGAAGTTTACAATCAAAGAGCGGGAACTTTCACATCACTATTATTATATCTTATAATTTTAGAAATTATTCAATAGATAAGATATATCTTATGATCAACTTTTTTTTCTTAGTCACTCTTTCGGTTCCGAAACTGAAGATCTACAAGTTAGCGACTCAATAGTCCAATTGTTACTTTGTTGTCCCTCCCATCCCCTATCATTTACCTACTAATGAGGCAAATAAACAAGCTTTTTTTTTTTTTTTTTTTTTTTTTCACCGTAAAGTTTTTTTTTAGTTTGTTTGTTACAATCGACACGAAAATTACGAATGAGTATTTGTTTTTTGAATATTTCTTTTAGAAGTGATGACTTTTAGCTATAATAAAGAATAAAAGGAGCGAATAAAAGAGCAATAAAGGAGCGTAAGAAAAAACAAATGAGCGAATGAATAAACAAGGGTATTTGGAATGGGGGAATGAGATTCATAATAATAAATCAAATCTAGCAGATTTGAAGTAAGCATAAGAAAAAAAAAAAAAAAAGATAAAAAGGCAAAAACGTAGCAGAAATAACGAATCATTGACTTTTAAAAGAACATAATTAAAAGCGAAAAACTATAGTATAGTAGATATCAATCAACAAGACCCACGAAAATAACCAGTACCGAGCAAATAAAAATACTAAAAAAAAAAAAAAAAATAAAAGAAAAAAATGAAAAGTCTAACAAGGTCATAACAAGAATCGTAAAGAAGAGGAAAGGAAATAAAAAAAAAACCAAAAAAACCTAGGTATCAGATATACCATTGACTTTGACGTTTTATTTTGTTTTCATCATAAACAAAAGGACCTTTTGATTGTTCAACAGGAATTTCTGAAGAACTTTCGGCTGTCACTTTGTTTAAAATATCAAAAGCCAATTCATCACAAAAAGCATCTTGTAATTCAGTAGGCTCTGCAAAACCAAGTTCACCACTAACCAAATCTTTGTTATTGAAAATAAGACTACTGACGATTGGATCATTAAGATAGTTTCCTGAAGCAGTAGTAGAAGAAGCGGTAAGTTCAAAAGCAGCGGTCAGTGAGGTTTTACTAACCAATAATGGATTAGTGGCAACTGTGCTTGAGCTAAATGAAGTAGCAGTAGAGTTTTGTCTAGATCTATAACCACCAGCCATATGAGATCTACTCATTACACTAATGTTTGATTTTTGAATCATTGACAAAAATTGTTGGTCAAATTCATCAGAATCAGCACTAGAGTTCTTTTGATGATGATTATTATTATTGGAGAAAAAAGATTCATTTTCCATAATAGGAGTGGTGAGTCTAGATGGGAATGTTGGTGATAATTGGTCTTGAGAAACTGGGCTTGATAAAGGTATTGGAGGCAACAAATCTAAGGACAAATTTTGCTTCTGCTTGTCTTGTTTCAAAGATTCAATGTCAGTGTTCAATGTAAGTGCCTTGGCTAAATCTTGATGTAATGTAGAAAGATTATGAATGACTGGGAATCCATCAACATTGTTACTTGACAAGCTAGTAGAACTTCTTTTTTCAGCTATAGAACGCTCATAAGTATGTATGTTCGAAGTAGAAGAATACATTGGGGTCACTGGTTTGTTGTTGGCTCCAGTTATATAGGATTTGCTTCTCTTGAGTAAAGCTGGTAAGCTTGTTGATGATGTTCTGGTTCTTGTTGGTGGTCTTTGACTTGAAGTTATCATAGAACTGTTAGACATGGAAATAATTGAGCTGGTGCTTGTCATTGTTTCTATTTCATCATATCTAACCACATGAATGTCATCATCACTTTGTGACCTTGTTGGACTGTTGCGGTCTTCCGAGGAGGAAGGAGAAGAACAAGGCTGTTTACTTTTAATTCCAAGTGTGGCTTTCATTTTTTTTGATAAAGATCTTTTTAGTTCACCCATTATATTGATAGTAATTGAAATATAAAATAATAATAATAATAATAATAATAATAATAATAATTGCTGTTCAAGTTTGTTTGTATGTGTAACAAGTAAATTAATTTTTGAAAGTAGTAGATAGAGTGGGGGCGACTGATAATTAGTGGAGGTTGGTAAAAAGTGGGAGGACGTGATAGTTATATATATATTATGACAAATGACTTTCTTTTGTGAAAAAATTTCTGTCTTGACTTGAACAATAAAACAAAGAACGGATAATAATGTAAATTTTTCATTTTATTTTTTTTTTTTTTTCTTTTGTCTTTGAGTAAAAAGGGAAGCTGTTTATTCATACTAAAACCTCTTTTTTTTTTTTTTATTTTTTTTTTTTTGAAAAGGGAAATTATACATCTTGAAAAAAAAAAAATTGGAGTGAAAAATTGTTGTGCATACAGCTGCCCACCGCAGACTGTGCAGACAGTTACATGCAACAAACATTGTTCATCCCTCTACAAATTTTAGAGGCCCAGACTCAGGAAAATAATATTGCAATTAAACCGCGATGGGTTTAATTTAATATGTCATAGGCTGTGTTTGTCACGTGAATAATATAGATTTTTTGTTAATCTTCAACTATAGTTGGTGCGCGCTACAAAAGAGCAAAAAAAAAAAAATTGGTTTTGACCTAAAAAATTTGTCTACTAATTTTTTTTCTCTGTCCCTTTAAATAATCTCACTCATGTTTTGTTTTTCATAGTACTTAGCTTGCAATTGATATCAATATTCCCTGCTTAGATTGCTACATAAATGTTTTGTAAAGTAATTGAATAGAAAAAAAGATTCGCCTCTTGTTCACTGTAGATGGTCCTTTACATGAGTAAAAAAAAGGGGGGGCAGGATTTTGTCCCCGAACAAACACTGGTTAGGAGCTCATTTTATCATTGCAAGCGGCTGTTGAATCATTTAATCTCACACCCCTTATACTAAGGGCTCATACTACCATGCGAAATTTTTTTCAAACTGAACCTTCGTAGTGCGTATACTGTTGTATTTCTGAACGGATCAATTCGCAAAATGATCCAAAGATTCGAATATCGTAGATCTACGGTTTTTTTTTTGTCCCCCACCATAGAAGAAGTCGCGAATTTCTTTTTGTTTTTTTCCTACTACAGTTCAAGAAGAAGGTCAAGGAAAAAAAAAAAAAAAAGAAAAAAAAAACAACCTATAATCAGTATATTTATTTATTTATTTATTCAATTGTAATTATAATCTCGGTCAGAGAAAGAAATGATTGCAAATTAAACAAAATTCAAATAAATAACTCAAGTTTAAGTTTGTAAGGCTCTGTTAAAAATCCTGTTTCGAGTCTCTCTCTCTCTCTTTCTCCTGTTGAAAAACTCTGTTTTTACCCTACTTGTTAACAAAATAATTGTCTCTCTCTGCCTGTGACAGACAGGATCTCTCTTTTAATAGCCTATTTGGTTATTTAAGCATAAATTACGACAATTTTCTCCATTTTGTGCCCTTTAGTAAATTTGTTGTGCGCCTAAAAAAAAAAAAAAAAAAAAAAAGTCTTTTTTTTTTGCATCTGTTATCCGGGTGATTTTTTGAATACTTTAAGTTTTCTCTCAAAATCAGCTCTATTTAAATTATAAATAATATAAAATTTAGTATCAGTGAGAATTGTGTGATTGATTCAAGAAGAATTGCAACAACAATTAAGCGTTTTCTATTTATTTGTTATTTGTACAAGTTTCAAGATCTAGACGCAATTTTTTATTTTGATTGTTCAACTTGCGAGACTTCGTTAGGCGGGAATAAAAAAAAAAAAAAAAAAAAAAAAAAAATATCAAATGTAAAATTAAGTGAAAAAACAATAGTGAAATTATCCCTTCATCATCTTCTACTATCTTTGTCCCAATTATGTGCGTTGATGTATTAATTTAATAAGCAACAAATAATAAAAAACAAAAAAAAAAAATGTTTTTTTCCTCGAGAGAAAGAACTGAACCAATTAGAGTGCTCAATTGGTCAATTAAAACAGTTTCTAGCTTTCTAATGCAATTAATAATCTAATTTCAGCTATTAGGGCTCTATCCAAGTTTTTTTAAAAAATAAAAAAAAAAAAAAATAAGAAAAGTGGGTTGACTTGCCTATTCAAGTTGATATAATAATAACATCAACAGTTCTGCCACTATAGTATTTACAGTATACGATTTGATATGACAATTGTATTTCACATCAAGATTTTGAAAATTCAAAAACAAAACAAAACAGAACCCGTACCTATGCTATATATAGATGTATATACATTTATTCATTTATTCGTAATAATAATAATAATAGTGAATAGTTCATATTATAGGAGATCCCATCACCCCCTCGCCTCGCCAATTGTGGGTTGGCCAATTCACATAACACATTTGTTGTAACAATATAGATACGTTCTCACTTTGTTGAATTCAATTGGGATAAACGACTTCCCTGTTAGTCAAAAGTTGCCCCCACATCTTTTTGATCAATAAATTAGCAGAGTAAATTTTCAAAAAACAGTCGTAACGTTTGATAATCACACTATCAAAGTAGAATTACCTCGTTCCCTCCCTCCTGTTTTAACTTCTATTTCAACTTCCGCTCACTTTGACTTCAAAGATAATAAAATCTATCAATCTGATAAAGAAGAAGAAGAAGAAACAAAAAAAAAAAAAATCACTCGTCAATAATCAGCTGATAGAAAACAATTAATTATGTTTATCATTCTTTTAACCAGATAAATAGCACAAAACACAAAACAAAGGTTCTAGGTTGAAAAATACGTGCAACACTTTATTTTTTTTTTTTGTTGTTGTTGTTGTTGTTGCTGAAATCATCTGATTAATGTGAAGCTACTTTTTTTTATGAAAATCTCTTGAAAATCTCTTCACAGATTGAAACTTATGAGTTGTAGACTATAAAATGATGTAACCAACCAATTTTGGTTATATCAGTAGCTATCAATTGGTGCCAACTGGACGGGTTCAATGTGTGTGTCAAAAAAAATGTTGCAATTCTTCATTGGATTTTTATTATTGTGAATATTCATTCGCATTAAAGATCGATTTTTGGTATGATAATATAACAATTGATTGAGCATTTTTTTTTTTAATTAGGAAAAACAATGTTGACTCAATTAATACTTTAGCTATGGTTTTGCATTTGATAAGGAATTACAATAGGAATCAGAAACACCTTTTTTGTTTGATAGGGAAAATGACTTCAACTATCAAAGGCTAATGAACTTAAAAAATAGTAATAGGCTTTTTTCCCAGCAAACAAATTCAGAAATAAAAGAATAATTGAACTTATTATCAACTCATAAGTGATTCTAAATTATATTCAAATGTGGAAACCTTTTTTTTTTTTTTTTTTTTTTCTTAATCTCATGGGATCAATCATTCAAGTACACAGAGTATTTTCATCTGTAATATCTTTGGGAGTTTATGCTGAAATAAATTTGATTGTTAATAAAAGATTATACACATATTATTATTATTATTATTAATCCTGAATTAAAATAGTAAGATCAGACACTCTGAATGATCTACAGTTAATAAATTCAAGGAAGAACTTGACTAAAAAGAAGGATAATATTCTGATAAACTGAGATAGAGATCCAAACCTCATTAATATTAGGCAGGATTTTGTGAAAATAACTGTATGGCCACTAAACATGTAAAAAGCATAAGAATCTGCAGTAATGACACAATGATTTGATTATATTATATCTTGACCAAAATAGATTGCTGATCCTTTTTTTTTTTTCTTATAGATCCATCACATATCATCAAATAAATCAAAATATATTCTACTATCAGCTTCTTGGTATTTTTTTTTCGTTATACTACTTATTATCAATATATTGCAAGTTCCGCACTATCATAAATAAAGAGATGGTAAGTTGAGATATGACAAAAAAACTACAAGCAAGTAGTTTTGGGAAAGATATTATTTGATGTGAATTTTAAATTGATTATAGAATATTTCTATTTTGAGGTTAGATTATTAGAACAAAAACAAATAAAAAGATAAATTACATTTTGAACAAGATGACGATAGAGGGAAAAAAAAAAAAAAAACGGAAAATAAAAAAAAAAAATTCCAATTATAATGAGACTTGTTTTCAAAATAATATCGACGACAATGATAACAATTTTTCTTTACTTTTATTTTTTTTTTTTTTTTTTTTTTTTTTTTTTTGAACGAAATTAACTGTATAGTATGATATGAATTCGTGAATTCTGATGTAAAGGTTCAATGCAGAAGCTTTTTTGTTTCATAGTTTTTGTTTGTTTTTTTCTTGTTCTTTTTTTTTTTCTTTATTTTTTCGATATATGACCTATTAAATAAGGAAACCATTTATCCCAATTTGTCATGATTCAAAACAAGATCAGATTGTGCTTTAAAAAAAAAAAAAAAATCATGATAGAGCTCAAGCTTCAACATTACGGTAACCAACTGGGGATCTGAAGATAGCATCACCTTCAGCATAACCCCTACCTAAACCAAAGCCAACACCCAACCAAACTGGGAAAGCTCTTCTTTTAAAAACTAAAACTGAGGCTAAAACACCACATCCGAAACCCAACCCGGTTTTGACTAAAGTGTTCGAAAGAACAACATCCCACTAAAAAGACTTGCATTAGTACATCTAAATCAAATGAACTGAAATGAATCAAAAAAACAAAAACAATTATAGTAAAATCTGGACTCGAAAATTGGAATTGGTGCTCTACATTCCTGTAATGACAAAAAAAAAAGAGTATATTGAATGATTAACATCACTTTGTGAATTCCCATTCATTGAACGTAATCAATTGAAAATCAACTTACTTTGTCATTTAAAAGTTGTTGGGATGGTGGAGAGACTTTTTTTTCAGTAACTTCAGCCATTTTTTTAAAGAAGAAAAAAAAAAAAAATATAGGTATTATGTTTTTCAGTTTTTAATACTGGTACTTTGTTTAAAATATATTAACAAATGGCTGAAATCAATTATTTTTGGTGTGACAAAGTGAAAAAAGAGAAAAAAAAAAAAAAAAAAAAAAAATTGAAAGGATGCAGATGCTCATAACCAATATTCGCCCGTTCTGGTTGGTTGAGTGATGATGACCCCATACACTTTTTCATACAAATATCATGGTGTTTTCACATAAAAAGAAACAAGAGACTACCTGTCTTTAGAGCTGTTTGGTACAAATAGCTAATTTTCACAACATGAATAGATTGAAAAATATACAAACCAATGATCACAATTGTTTATGTCAGGGGGGAAGAAGAAAAATTAAATGAAATAAAATAAAAAAGAAGTAACTTTTCCATTAATATTTATTGATCGAAACGATATATGTAATGATAACATTTAATTAGAATCTATCAATTACAGAACATATAGTACAAAAGTGAAATAAGAAAAAAGGACAAATTAAAAAAGATGGAATATATATATACATATGTTCATTTAAATATATCTCCTTTATAAATCCTTTTTCTTGGAGAAAAGTTTCTCCCATATTATTTGAGTGATATTTTTAGGGTACAATAATAGTACAAAATCTAAAAATTCAATCAAAATCTCAGTTCTCAAACTAGAAATTTGGTCTTCTGGAGTTTTAAACTCAGTAAGTTGAGCGAAGTCTTGATTTTCTTCTTCTATTTTTATGATATCATTTTCAATATGATCGTTATTATTATTATTATTATTATTATTATTATTATTATTATTATTATTATTATTATTATTATTATTATTATTAT